>CM022710.1:31336659-31418902 GCA_012295165.1 Asparagus setaceus
CAATCCCATATATATATATATATATATATATATATATATATATATATATGTAATATGATATAAGGATTATTTCGCTAAACGAGCTACCTGAGATAATCATATGTGGTGAGGCCCACCTTTCAAGTCAAAAGGTGTGACTTCACCACTCTATCTTTGAGAAATTTCATTTAACAAACGGAAATACCACCATATACATCATTCCCTATATATATATATATATATATATATATATATATATATATATATATATATATATATTATAGAGAAATGGCAGTAGCCTCTGCTTCCTGCATTCAATCCAAACACACACCTGAAAGTGACATACAAAAAGCGAGAATAAAATACATTTGGTAGTTTATGAGGAAGCCAAAATCCATATAATCTGGAGGATGCAAGAACGATGCCGATAGAATGAACCGCCGCATTCATTGTTGGTTTTATATTCATTAACTTGAGTTTGTGAGAAGGGGTTGACTTAAATAATAAATATGAAGACTTATATATTTAATATAAAAATATGATCATAAAATTTGAAGTATTGTTGTGCCACAAAACTGACTTTTGAGTAACAAGTAATTTGTTAGGATATAATAAAAATATAAACCTCCATTCTCATCATAACTTTAGAGTTTTAATGTAATGATTAGAGGAACTATGAATTGATATCGAGAAACCCAACTTCAAATCTCACCACCATAAAATTAAAAGCAGTTTTCTAAAATTGATACCGCCACGCTGAGTCTAGGCTTCACCCATAACAAGTATGCTCAACTTACTGGGGCATATTAGAATATAATAAAAATATAAACCTCAATCCTTACTATAACTTTGGAGCTTTGGTCTAATGATTAGAGGGACTTTAAGATAATTAGTGATAATTAGGGGATGCCACCTGTCTAGTCTAGATTTCAACCACAAAGCCAAACAAGACCTGGACTAAAACTCACATCGTGCAGCATGGATGTCCTTCCCTTGCTCAAGGTTTACTGTCTTCCAAGTCATAACAAGCATTATCATCCGAGCCCTACTTGACACCCTGCCCCTAACTACAAGATAAGCTTGAATCCCCCCGCATGTGAGTTAGATAGGAACGTAGCTAACTCACGTGCGGATGCCAACACAACCGTGAAGATTATTCTTTCTATGTCCTCTCCTGCTATTCTAACTATCTCGGCTAGTGCTAGAGGGACACATGTACAATTTAGTTCTAGAGGAAACTTCTCTATGACTCACCCGGGCTGACCAGATGACGCCACATGGATTTTTCTCTTTTTCTAGTCTATCCCTCCGAATTAGTATAAATAGAGCTGGTAAGATTGGTAAGAAAACCCCCAAGGCTAATTTCATTCCTAATTTTGAATTATATTTCCACAATATTTCTCCTTCAGTCACTAATTTAAGCATCAGAAGGTTATTGGGGTGTCAAGCCTCGGTGTCTTCTAACGGTTTGTTTAGTGATTTGCAGGAGGGACTTCATCAACAAATTTATCGACAAGAAGAATCAAAGGAGCCCTAAAAAACAATTGCAGCTCCAATAACTATAATCTTTTTTCAAATGTTTTTCTCACCCAAAACAAGTGTATATGAGAGAAAAGTCACTACAATGTTTCACTTCACTCTATTTGAGTTCGCTTTTCAGCGGAATGGGAACACGAATGGGTCTTTTGGACTTCTACAAACGTGAAAACCCACGCTTTTGTTTCTGATGATAGGGATTGTGGCTGTCTTTTTGTTTTTGTTTCTTGTTTCTTTTTTTTGAATTTAAAGTTTGATGTCAAATTTTGGTTTTTGTGACTGCCAATGAACTCTGACAAGTTCAGTTCAGTTCAGTTCATAGCCTGCCATTGCTGCTTTGCTTTGTTAGTGGTTGTGGTGGTCCCGTGTGATTTTACAGTGAGCTCAAAGTCTCAAGAGCTCTTATACTATCATTCTAAACTAATAAGCCCTTAAACTTTCAAGTTTCGTTCTATTTGGCCCTTTAACCCCAACTACTACCCAAAATGCTACTATAGTAAAGGTAAAATTGGGATATTTAAAAAATGAACACACATGAGCATGCGACACTAAAGTCCATTGCTACTACTACCTACATTTAATAAAATACAATTGAAAAGACAATGCATGACAATTCTTATAATTCCTCTTTTTTATTTTTCGCACCAAATTTAACAACTAGACAAATTAAATACATCTGAAAGATGCATAACCTAAGTCCACAAGCACAGTTAAGTATACTCCCATCAAAGAAATATAAAACAACTAGCACAATTCAGAATTGAAACTTTGAACAAATTAAACTCTATGTTTAAGTAATAGATTTCACTTGGGAAAGGAATTTGATCAAGAGAATAACACAACCGATCAAAGCCCTAGATACCATCCCCAAAAATTTTAAAATTTCAGCAAATAATTTTAAGAACTGATCTAGAATGGGAAGATTGCTGGATGAAAGTATGATCTTTTATATAGAGGGGACTCAAAAAGAGGTAGTAACCAAAGAAGACGCCGCGTCGAAGGAAGATCACATCTCGCAGCGGCGAGGCAAGGATTGATAAAATATCTCATATGGGTTCATTTTTTTAAATATCCCACTTTTACCCTTGCTACAGTAGCATTTTGGGTAGCACTTGGAACTAAAGGGCCAGACAGATTGAAACTTAAAAGTTTAAGGGCTTATTAGATTAGAATGATAGTTTAGGGGCTTCATATAAAAGTAGAGTATAGTTTAGGGGCTCATTAGACTTTGAGCTCTTTAACAGCAGTTATATCTATTAGGCTTTTTAAGAAGCTAACTTGTAATCATAATTGTAACTTGCAGAGGGAACTTTCACTAGTAGAAAACAGGGCTTTGGCGACGGGGTATTGGCGACGGATAGCTTAATCCGCCGCCATGTTTCATTGGCGACTCGCACCATTGAATAACCGGCCAATGTTCGTGATTGGCGAGGGGAAGCCCGTCGCCATGTTTACCCGCCGCCATTGCACATTGGCGACGGAAATCATTGGCGACGGGAGACCCGTCGCCAATGCTCATTGGCGACGGTTATATCCCGTCGCCATGAACATTGGCGACGGGTAAAAATCCGTCGCCATGATATTGGCGACGGACAATAACCGTCGCTAATGTGAATTGGCGACGGATTTGTGCCTGTCGCCATTGGCATTGGCGACGGTTTGTTCGTCGCCTATGCATCGGCGACGGGTTACCCGTCGCCAATGAGTGGACCCTAAAAATTTTTGAGTTCTTTTCAATAGTAGTCCCTCAAATCTTCTATATTACTAAATTGGTCCCCAAATCATGGAAATTGCTATCACATCCCTCAAATCACCACATTGTTTACATCGGTGCCTTTGTATAAGTTAACTCCTATTTGGTCAACTAGGGTTAAGTTAAGCCTTAACCCATACGGATGAACTTGAGTCTACAAACATCATTAATGAACTTGAGTGGAGCTAAATGAGATTCAATCACTAAAGAAATGGATATACAAATGGTTTGGATAAAGTTCTCTTGAAGTTTTTATAAGGTTGAGAGGAGAATAAAGAGTCGCTGAAATTGACTTAAAGTGAAGATGAGATCCGTTAGAGAAAAAGAGTTTTTAATGGATTTATAGTGAATTTTTTAAAATACTATTTTTAAAACTTTATTAGCAAAATCGACCTTTTGTGGATTTAATTAGCAAAATCGACATCTTTTGTCGCTTCAAAAAATATAATTTTAAAATACACGAGACTAATAGTCCTGTGCAATTAGTACCGTGGCTAATCAAATACTAATTAAGCTTAAAACATTAGATTTAAAGAAATATTCCTTTAAATCTAACTCGGTTAACCAGGGGGACCGATGTAAACAATGTGATGATTTGAGGGATGTAATAGCAATTTCCATGATTTGGGGACTAATTTGGAAATATTAAAGATTTGAGGGACTAATATTGAAATAACCCAAACATTAAATCTGAACTCAAGGGTATAACAGAATATTTCTTTAAATCTAACCGGTGTTAACTATAGGGACTGATTGTAAACAATGTGAAGATTTGAGGGATGTAATAGCAATTTCTATAATTTGAGGGACTAATTTGAAATATTGAAAATTTGAGGGATTAATATTGGAATAACCCAAAAATTAAATCTGAACTCAAGGGTATATAATAGGAAAATTCTAACCGGTGTTAAGGGAGGACTTAATTGTAAACAATATGATGATTTGAGGGATGTCATAGCAAATTTCATGATTTGGGGACTAATTTGAAATTTTGACCTAAAACTACCAAATCCCAATCTCTCCCTCTCTCCACCTTCTTTTGATCGAACTGAACCGAACTTACCTATATTTGTTTTCATTTATTTGCTTCGCTTCCGTTTTTCATTATTTACTACTTGCCATTTATGCATTTACTTTTGCTTATTTATTATTTCTTGCTTTTGCTTTATTGCGCCTGCGCGTTGCTTTTCGCCCATATTTGATTTGACGAGACCAGGTTTTTTTGATTCTCTCAGGGTTTTTTTTTTCAATTTAATATTTTAAAACAAATTTTATTCTTTAATTAACTAATTAAATTTTTGTTGGACTTTGATTGTTCTTGATTGCAGATTATTTATTTGAGCTTCCCACCTCAACTACAACCATCATCGACATCCTCCACCTCCTAGAAAGGTTTTAGTCTTCACTTATTGATATTTGTTAGTTTTTTATTATAAATTTAATATGCAATTAATGCTATTGATTTGTTTATAATCATGCAAATGTAGTTAACCTAAACCTAAATGACCTCATTTTAACTCATGTAACTCAAACATCTAATATTAACCTAATCCTAATTTTAATATTGTAATAATCCAACAATATAACAAATATTATCCGTGCCCTATAACTAGTGCCCTAATAACACTAAACTTAAATACTACCCTAATGCTAATTACATTTAGTGTGATATATAACACAATAATGTGTTATATATCTATTATAGGTGAATAAAAATTAGTTAACGCTAGTAGATCCCCATTCAATAATTACAACCAATTTTGGACTCATAATATAAGATAGACGACTCAAATTTGGGTATGGAATTTAATTCTATATCGAAAATGATCGCTACTTTATATTATAAGTAGAAAGAATTGGTACGTAACTATTGGATCCGGCCCGCCGATAGGATATAGTAAGACATTTAACTTATTTTAGATTAGTTGGTCGCGACTACTGTTGTTCTCCTGTACAATAAGCGTATGTTGTTATGCGCTTTCGGTCTATTATTTACCGATTTCGGTCTATTAGCGCATACGCATAATAACATCCGCACAGAGTACTCTGAGAACAAATGGGTACCAAATTTCTAGAAATGAAAATGCACAAAGTATTCAAAGTTAGATGTAAGCACTACTATATTCTTAATGGATAGAAGCCCCTATGACGGTAGAGAGTTTTAGACTAAGAGTTTGTTCAAATGTAGTCAATGAAGATTATTACATAGTGTTTAATAATTTAGTACGACAATGACCATTATGAAAGAGAAATTTCACCTAATTGGGATTTGTTCAAATCAACTACAATAAAACTATCAAACTTAAGACGATTTATGAGATATTAAATAATTAATAATTGTACCCAACATACGGATGAGAGAAGTTCCCGACAAGTCGTGGATTGATATTCCTCTTATGAAAAGAGAAGAGGGAGGTGACACTCGATATCGTGAAGGATGGGAAGCCTTCCTTGAGTATGATGCAAACCCGAGGAAGTTAGAGAACGATTTGCTATTTTGTCCATGTAGCATTTGCGTAAATAGGGTTTGGCGGATAGAGTTGCTATTCAAAACACTTAGAAAGATGGGGATTTGATGAAAAGTACAAATATTGGCGATTTACCTGAGAAGATGAAAATATTAATCCAAATGATGAAAATATAAATCTAAGAATAGACGACACATGCAATGTTCAATGATATTATGGCAGCAGTGGTTACAAGTTGCGAACTCCCTGACATTCCGTAGTTTTCGAAGATGCGAAGGTGTCAAATGTCAAGATGTGCGTGATACCAATGGCTTTAAAAGTTTTATGAAGTTATTAGAAGATGACGAGAAGGATCTGTATGCCTACGCCCGAAAGTACGAGATTGTCATTTATTCTTCAATTGATGATTAAGACCCTACCGAATGGCGATAAATATTTTCCAATGCTTCTTAATTTCATCAGCAAGGTAATTCGGACGAGAGAATAGCATACCGTAAAAGTGTTATGATGCAAATAAGATCGTAAGCTTTGGGTTTAGATTACAATAAAATCGATGCTTGTCCTAATGATTGTATCAGATTATAAGGATAACGAAGCTCGAGGAATGTCCAAAGTGTGGAGTGTCTCGTTGGAGAAAAATACACACACTTCAACAACGAAGGCGATGAGGTGAAGCAAGCAGAAGAAAATTCCAAATAAGGTGCTCCGACATTTTCCTTAGTGCCTAGGTTACAAAGGTTGTATATGACCAAAGACACAACTAAAAATATGCGGTGGCATAAGGAAGGACGAGTTGATGGTAAACTCGACATCCCAGATGCGCACGCATGGGAGCACATCGATCAATCTTTTCCTTGGTTTGCCAAGAGTGTGAATGTCGACGGGCTATCTAGCCCACGGATTCAACCCGCTTGGTATTATGAGTTCGGGTTGGTCTACTTGGCCAATTGTATTAATGCCGATAATTTGCCACCGACTTTGTATGAAGCAACCGTGATATGATCCTTTCATTGCCGATACCGTGCAAACACTCACCCCAGAATCCATAGATGTGTTCATGGAGCCATTAATTGATGAGTTAAAGCTTCTCTGGGATGAGGGGGTCCAAACATATGATGCATTTTACAGTGAATCGTTTAATCTCCGTGCTATTCTTATGTGGACGATTAATGATTTTCCAGCTTATGCTAATCTCTCTGGTTGGTCTACGAAGGAACACGCTTGTCCCAGATGCGGTCCAAACTTTGAAGGCTTTCATTTACCACAATCGAAAGATGTGTTATTGGTTTAACAGAAGATGGTTACGAAAGGGACATAAATACAGGGGTAGAAAGTGGGCAAATAAGTTTGATGGCCAAGAAGAGAAAAGAGGAGAGCCGCATGTAATAACCGGAGATGAGATTGTAGATTTGTTTGAGGGATATCCTAAAATCAAGTTCGGAAGAGCCGATCACGAGAGGATATTATTCAAGCCCGACTTTCCATCATGAAGAGGGCATCAAACGAAAAAGACAAGTGTCCATTATGGATGAGACACATGATGCGAATTGCCAAGAGGATGGACAAAATTTAGTATATTTTTCACTCCGCATTGGCAAAAGCTCAAAATAAAAGCATAACTTAGATGTAATGCATATTGAAAAATATATGCGACAACCGTTGTCCACACTCTTACAGGATGGTAAGAAATCAAAGGACGATTCTACTGGCTCACAGATTTGAATGCATTGAACATCCCACATGATCTCAAGCACGAGGTCACTGATGGCAAATTTGAATTGCCCTCATCTCGTGACACGATGTCAGGTTGAGATGCGAGATTCGTGAGGTGCTCAAATCGGTAAAGTCAGATGGATATTGCTCTAATATTTCAAATAATGTCCAAGTGAAGCGGAAAATTTTGGGACTTAAGACTCATGATTATCACATCCTTCTTCACCAATTACTTCCGGTGGCACCGTAACAACATGGCGAGATGATGAAGTAACAAAGGTTATAATTGAATTCGTGGTTTTTAAAAGTTATGCTCAAAAGTTATCAATGTTACTAATTTAAGGCACTAAAAGGAGAAATGAATGAAACCCTTTGCAAAATGGAGATATTCTTCCCTCCCTCATTTTTACGATCATGGTTCATCTTACACATCATCTTGTGGATGAGGCATTACTCGGAGGTCCGATTAACTATCGTTGGATGTATCCCATGGAGAGGTTAGTTAAAATTGCATTATGTCCGCTTACCTAACATGTAATTATTTTATCTTAATAACTAATAGTTATTACTGCTTTTTTAGATATTTGGGTTTCTTAGCGCATAATGCTAATCGGCTCATCCGGAGGGTTCGATTGTCGAATACGTTGCAAATGAATGCATGACTTTTGCCTCTGTATATGCGAGGTGGACATACAAACAATAATTCACAAATCAGCAATAGAGATGGCATTTTTCATGGAAGTACCAAGATGAACAAAGACTACTCCAGATTAGACTTGAAAGTGCTCATGCATTCAGATTGCACAACCTAGAAATCTTTGAAGATTATCGAAAGTAATTACATTAACTTTAATAAAAATGGTATTTTTTAATTTAAAAATTAATGATCTCTAGTGTTGTATCAACAAATACATTTGGAGGAGTTAGTTAGAAATAACTGGTCACAAGACGGAATCAAATTGCCAAAATACATGAAAAATATTTTACCGAATGGGTTGAAGTCAAGTAAGTTTCGGTATTTTAATTTTTAATTAATTATGGAAAAATTTTAGAATAATCTTTTAACGATCGCTTGTTATTATGTTCAACATTAGAGAGACAAATATTTTGTTTGCCAATATCGAAGAGATAAGAATTCACACACACGGCCCAGCACACGCTTAAACAATGCATGGATATCATGTAAATGGGTGTTTATTTCAAAGGTAGGGATTGAGGAGGAGAGTTACCCAAAACAAGGGGTGATGGTCGTCTTCTCTCAAGAATGTTATTCAAGTTCGGATGCACCAATCCATTACTTGGTGATGTAATTTATTATGGACAACTAGAAGATATCGTGGAGATATTCTATGCATATGGTACAAAAGACGCATCGTGTTATGTAATGTTTAAGGTCTGATGGTATGCTCGATAGAACAAGGGATGCATATGGTTTTAATCTTGTAAATCTAGACAAAGAGATTTCACCGATTTAAAGTTTATGTTCAAAACAAAGCTACTCTGCTTTTATGTCAAAGATCCTAGGCAACCAAGGTTTGGGTCAGTATAAGGAACCGAGGACTCTTGTTCAACTTTCTCTTGATGAAAATGTAGAGGCTTCGATGACCCAAATGAGCTCAAGGAGAAGTTTTCCTAATTACTCATATCCAAAATGTCAATTTTAATATGTATACTTCAAAATCGGTTTGATATCCGTAATGTTGGAGATTGAATGTAACTTATAATTTGGTACTTCTAAAATTTAAAGTATTAACTTTAAGTTTTAATGTATATATTTTTATTTTGTCAATGCAATTATCAACATTCACCCGCTTTTGCTTCCATGTTTTGAATAAAAATTTAAATGAAATATATTATCAATTTAAGTTACAGATGAGCCAAAGGATAAAACGCGTAGGGGAAGTTTCCCGAGATCAAGCAGGTTCATCATCAGGTATAAATATTAATTTGTTTAAATAAATTGTGTTTGTGATATAAATATGCATCATCGTATTTATAATTTTATTTATTTATGCAGGATGTCCTCAACGACCTTCTCAAGTCCAAGATTTCTACATGGATCCTCACCCATTGAAGGTATTAGTTTATTTAATTGCATTAAGTTCATTGAGAAATTTATTTATTCATATCGTATTTATTATTTTCTTAGATATTGTGGGACATATGCACATGCACCATCCATGAGTTCACCTCATCATCTGGATTCATCACGATCTAGGTATTAATTTTCACATTTAAAGTCCATCGATCTTTTATTTTCCATATAAATATTTGTTTCACATTTAATCTTGTAGATGATGATGGTGATGGATCTAGTGATGACGAGATCCGACACGAAGTCTTTTGTCGGGATCTTCAAAGTGAGATTGAAAGTCTCCGCCCATGGACCCCACGGTAGCCTCTATCCCCTACTGAGAAAGCTATCGATTGCAAAGAAAATGCGAGAGGAATTATAAAAGAGGAGGGATGATATTAAAAGAAGGATGTGTAATAAAGAGACTAGAAAAGGCATGTATCGTCGGTTGAGGGAAATGGGTAATTCACTCTTGTAAATTATTGAGATTTCATAATTATTTAATTATTTAAGTTTATAAAACATTTATTTCTCTCTTTGTCTTTGTAGGGAATAAGGACCACGTATGGACGTAGCATGGCAGTTGATGATCAAACCAAAGTACCTCCTAAAGGTTACCTGCCATTTTGGAGTGGAGGAAGAACATTCTTGGGGATTATGCCATGATTCAATAATTTGATCTATTGTTTAGTCAGAGACCCTCACTCCATAAACATTGCTCATAGTTTCGATGAACAATCTTGGAATGGCATAGAGAAAATATGGGAGAGGCTCATGGTAATTATTTATTATATTGTTTCTTTCAATAAATATTTATTTGATTATTTAAATAGTGTATGTTTTTTCACATGTAATTTGCACTCACTATTGTCTTGAGGACAACCCACTCTTGGGATTATGTAATGCCTAGAGTGAGCAAGATGTCAGGGTGGAAGAGTAAACTCAAGCAAAAATATTTTACAGAAATAACCGTTGATTGGAAGAGGATCCATCAGCTTGATAAGAGAGTTCCTCCATATAATTGGATGACTCTCATTATCGAGTGGGAGAGTGAGAAAAAGGTGAGTTATTTTTAATTCATTATATTACCACCGCATATACTAAAAAAATACTTTATTTTGAAGGAAAAATGTTTGAAGGCATCGTAATCGTGGTGCAAAGCTATACGATCACTTTCTAGAGCACTCCCTATGCTCGGATCGAGCATAAGTATTTGTGTGAGAACCCGGTATGATCAAATTATTAAAACTCAACTCATATAACTAGTTTTGTACAGTACTTGAATTAATTTGGAATTTAATATATCACAGGACGCCTTGACCATGCCGCCAACCCTTCTTGCTAGAAGAGCTTATACACCACCGGCTACGAGGGCCAAGAAAGATGAAAAGGTGAAGAAAATTAATGAAATGCATGTAAGTATAATAAGATTAATTTCATTTTACACTTAAGTATTTCTAATTAAAGTTCCTAATTTATTTTTTTATCGCTATAATCGCATTCAGCGGCGCTGGAAGCTTCACAAGAGTTTGTCTTGTCCCACCCTCCGGCCTCGGCATAGAGAACACTTCTGGGATCCTAACCGCATGACCATAAGCTGGAGGAAGTTGTCGATGGAGCATACGGTTCTAGACCAATCAAGAAAGGGAGGTGCCTTTATCTAGTGCAAGAGTTAGGGCATTCACCACTAACAAGACTAAAGCTAGCAACGCGTCCGTGACCTCGAAGGATCATGTGAGACATCATACGTCGTGGGTAAAATCACAAGATTTATTGGACCATTTTGAACCCTCCATGGCTTTGCAATTTCTTCCCTTATTACGCTACGAAGTTAGGCAATCGACACTGGATGTTGTTCTACCATTGAGGTCTGGTCCTTGAAGGAGATTCTTCCCGAGCCTATATAATGAGCTATCACTAAGTTGGCGCTATGAGCATGGAGTTCCCGGTGGTGGAGAGGTATATATGACATAACATATATGTATTTATTACGATTTTGTTGAAACATACTCTTAGGTTGACTTGTATTCTTTCGGGTTAGAGGAGGTACTCAGGGAGCAAAGAAGACGACACGGCCTCTAATGCACGCCGCTAATAATAGGGACGCACGGCAAACAATGACGCAGGAGTGAGTGAGACTTGTTATTGTATTTATGTACTTTTAGATCGTGTTAAGACATGTTATGACTTTTGAATTTATTATATTCGATACTTTATTGCCTAGTAAATGATTATTGTTTGAGTATGGGGATGTATTATGATTGGATTATTGGATGAGTATTGTTTGATAATGTGGATTGGTGGATGATTATGGATGAGTATATTTTGAATGTGAATGTGAATTTGAATTGTGATTGATTTTTGATATATATTGTGATTGGATTGATGTGGATACAGGTTATATTGTGTATTCCCGTATAAAGCAATTACAACAAAATAAAATTTTTTCGTGCACATATACCCGCCGCCTATTGGCGACGGATACCTGCGCCATGCTATCGTATGACCCGGTAACCCGTCGCCAATGTACATAACATTGGCGACGGTTACCCTGTCGCCATTAGGCATTGGCGACGGGTATATCCGTCGCCAATTAACATTGGCGACGGGTATTCGTCGCTAATATATTGGCACGTATCGTATCCGCCGCCAATATATTGGCGACGGTTACGCACCCGTCGCCACGATCATTGGCACGTATAATCCGTCGCCAATGGTCCCCGTCGCCATGGTCCCCCGCGCCAATGCTTATTGGAGGACCCGCCACCAATGCTTATTGGTGACGGATTATATTGACGAAGCCGCCACCAATGTACATTGGTGACGGATTTCGGCATTGCGACGGATTTCCGCCGCCAAAGCCCCGTTTCCTACTAGTGTTTGCTTTAGTCTCACATTAAAATTTTGAGTTTCCTCCCTCTTGATGTTAACCAATACTTCCATTTTGACCTTTTGTTCTTCAGAACATCTTTTAGCCACGTCATCACTCTTAGTTTCTCACCTCTCCAATCTTTCACATAGGCTGATATCATTTATGTGCATATTTAATATTATAGACCGTCTTTATTGGATACATTCTAATTGAGCAATGCCTCGAATTGAATTGTCCAGTAGATTTCCCTTGGCTACCGTTTAGTCCACCGACAGACGTGCTTTGAGAGAGTGTGGTCATAAAGTCTCGAAAAGTAAAATAGGTCTACCAAATAGTTGATTGAATTGGGATTTTTTGCATATGAAAATAGCAATATATTAGAGTTATTTTCGGAAATCTAGGATTTCATGCCATCAACTACATCAACTATGTTGTAACAAAGAAGAGAGGCAGGGCGAGAAGAGATCAATTATTCTTGTGAAGATTCCAAAAAAAAAAAAAGATTGAGAGTGATTCTAATATTCTTCTATATGGTAAAGGATACTGTCCCCTCTTCTCTCATGGGCATAAGTACATTACCGAACCACATAAATTTCGTGTTCTATTGTGATTGTGTTAGTAGTTGATTGTTTGTTTGTTCTTGAGTTCACTATAAGTTTCCGCACTAAACCTTATGATTCTCAAGACCATGGACCCTCTGTGCTTCTCTCTCTCTCTCTCTCTCTCTCATCACTCTCCTCCTCCACTGTCGTCTCTCTCTATCACTAACCACTCTTCCTTTGTCACTCTCATCTCTGTCTTCATCGCTGTCGTCTCTCTCTATCACTAACCACTCTTCCTTTGTCACTCTCATCTCTGTCTTCATCGCTCCCGACAGACATGATATTTTGAAAGTTAAAACGGTTTATCTATGAAAAGCCCAAAACCAAGAGTTTTTTTTTATTATTAAATTTACTCATTTATAAATGTGAAATTATACTGTAAAACAAGTATGGTTTTTGCACATGTACTCCTCAAACTTTCTATGTTTGCATGTTTACTCCTCACATGTTGGTATTTGTAAAATTATCCCCAATATATCACATTGAGATTTTTACTCCCTTCCACTTAAGAGTTCTAGTTTTTAAGCGAGAAAATATGGCAACTTTATTATCATTGTATAGTTTAAAAATCAACCTTGTTTTGTGGGAGGGCTAGATTGAGTGGAGGCACCCATAGGGAATGGTGTCACTAGGAAAAAACTAGTATGAACTAGATTATCACGTACTCATTAATGACACCACAATAAAAATAAGTAAGAACTATTCTTAATTGGGCCAAATCTTAGATGGTCGAATCCCAAGAACCTATATACCAATAGTAAACATCATTTTAAAATGAAAAATAAACAACTACGTAGGTGTGAGCCCTACCTATTCGTTTATGAATTTAGAGAGAGAGAGAGAGAGAGATAGATCGTATTTCACAATAAAATTGTAAAGAATTGCGAAATCGAATGAGATATCAGTGGATGAATGACAACTTAGTAACTTATATTGAAAAAGATGTATGTATTTCGAACGAGGCTATAATGGAACAATTTCATAACATGAAGACATGTAGGGTGAATTGTAATTGCACGCTTTTGAGAATATATCGCATTAAAGTAAAATATATCTTTTATATCTTCTTAAAGTTCCGATTATGTATTAATGTGAGGGAGAAAATTAGTAATATCGCCCTTATATATATATATATATTAATATGACACCACTTTTGAATTTCTCGGCTTTGCCATGGGGTACAAATCCAATGGGGAGAATTGAAGGGTAATTTTGTAAATACTAGGATTGGAGGGATTAATTTGAAAATATGGACAATTTGAGAGGTAAATTTGCAAATATGAAAGATTTGAGGGATAAGTGCAAATATGGAAGATTTGAGAGGTATTATGTGCAAAAACACGAAATAAGTAAAGATCCAATCAAAGAGGTCTTGTCTTGTTACCGAGTAGGAATTGCAAGCTTGTACAAGTTTGCTTACATAGCCTATGTAAAAGAATTAAGCAATGATTTGGTGTGATCATGACTTCTATCACCCCTAACCCATCACGAACCTTAAGAAGATAAAGTTGACATCATTGACCATGGTTGTTGAGCTTTATCTTGACATCATTGACCATGGTTGTTGAGCTTTATCTTTTTTTTTCTTTCTTTCTTTCTACCCAAGCAAGGTTCATACAGTGAACATAGCACGTGAGAAATCTCTCCCTTCTTTTTATTTCCCTTTGTCCACTCTAACACACATACTCACACTCAAAAACCCTTTTGCTTTGGCGTGTGAAAGGCTTTTGGTTTATGTAGTTGATTATATTGCAGTGTTTGTGGACTTTGTTTGTGTGAGCGCTTGAATTACTTGTCACATGTGCCTGACATTTGTGACTTGTAGGGGCCCTCCCTAATTAAAGGGTATTTGTGTCCGGTTGTTGCCATATCATCTAAGTTTTCACATGATTTTAGGGCATGCAAAGATTGGTCCTACTTTATTAGTCAAGGAATTTTTAGGATAAGTTTAGCATATATGTTTATCTTAATGATTTGCACCTCTCATGTCATTTCCTAGTGTAGGATGTTGATTTATGAGAGTGACTTTGATATCACTTGTTGAAGAAGAGTGGTAGATACTAATAAATATTTTATTATTATTTCTTTAGTAGTACAACACTCAATACTCTATCTAAAACAAACACTCTCTACTACAAACTACACTTTTTACAAACACTCACTATTTCTCTTTGTTCTCTCTTGCTACCGGTTGGTTTCTCTCTCACTAAAGCCTTAAGGGCTTTTATAGGCCTTGTGAAGTGGTAGGTGTACACCGTAGGGGTAGGTGGTTACTATTAAAATGGTAGCTTGATAGTTGGGTGAATCGCCGACTTTAACACCCCTCAAGAAATACTTCTATCCTCAGTCCAAGCCGACTGGAATTCGCAAAGTTTGAAAACTCGCTTTGGTAAATATGTCACTATTTATTTGTTTGTCCCAATCGGCTTCATTATGATCTCTCCTAAAGAACTTTCTCTCGTAGAAAGTGATGATGTACTTCGATATGCTTAGTCCTAGCATGAAAAACTGGATTCTCTGTCAATCGTATTGCAGACTGATTATCACAATGTAAAGCTACTGAGTAGTATGTGGACTAATGTAGATCCCTCATTAACTAAAAAAGCCATGTGTTTTCCCCGAAGCCCATCGCCGACTGCTCCACCTCTTTAGTTGATAGTGACATCATATCGCCTTTTGCTATACCAAGATATACAACCGAGACTAAAGACGTATCCAGTAGTAGACCTCCGGGTGTCCTGATCTCCAATATAGTCAGCATCATAATAGCCATAGACCTCACATTCTTCTCCTTTCTTATACATGAGACCATAGTTAATTGTACCCTTGACATACCCTAGGATCCTTCTGATTGCTTCTACGTGAGACTTCTTTGGCTTCTACATGTATCGATCATCACACCAACCGCGAAATGAAATATTTGGTCTTGTTATCGCGATAGATCAAGCTTCCAACTAGTTATCGATACATAGTTAGATCTTCCAAATCTTTTCCTTCATGTGCACAATTTGTAAGCTTAAAATTGCTTATCGCATTCTAACAAGACTCAGAACGGTGGGTTGACAACCGACGATCCGTCCGACAACGCGACCGAAAACGCTGGCAATTGACTACGCCGCAAGACGATAAAGCGAAATGACAAACGCATGAGTCGCATTAGCGCTGCATAAATCGACAAAGGCTTCGTAAGGAGGATCAATCTAACAACGG
Source organism: Asparagus setaceus (assembly GCA_012295165.1). Lineage (NCBI taxonomy): Eukaryota > Viridiplantae > Streptophyta > Magnoliopsida > Asparagales > Asparagaceae > Asparagus > Asparagus setaceus. Next base: position 31,352,867 of record CM022710.1, read on the forward strand.
CCGCGAAGATCGACGGATTCAACGCCAACGAGATCGATTCAACGCCGATGAATCGCCATTTAAACCGGCTGACGTTAAAATCAATCAAATGAATCGAAAGCACGGACGCGGAACGATCGATCGGATTTCGAAGTCGCTAAACCGAACAAACCAAGAGTTGGTCCCGAGCCAAATACATCTAATCTAAGTCCCGAAAGACCAAGAGTCAATAGGCAGACCCAAGCCCGAGACCAAGAAAACGCTAAACGGCAAACGGGCGAAAGGGCAAAACGGACTCAGTGGGTCAGGTGTGTTTACCACCATGGCCAAGCCACTTCTACTAACTTGGTCGGTGGCGGCCAACTGGCCGGTGGTGGCCGGTTTCGGCGGCCGAGCCACTTGTGGTTCTACTTACCCCCATCCTATAAATAGGGGGTTTTCCTCGCCGGGGATTTTTCTACCGGATTTTTGGTCGGATTTCGGGATTTTCGGAGATCTCGATTTTCTCGATATTTGAGAGAGTTCTCGCGAGATCTACAAGCCGGGCCGACGACAGCCCGGCAGCACCTGGCACGAAGTTTAGTCGACGCCGATCTACAATCGCCAGGTAAGCTTAATTCGGTCGGCTACGTAATAGCGTTGTGATTTCTCCTAGTAGATCTCACCCGCCGGCGATCCTCTCCGCGGAGGTGATCCCCGGCGCCATCCTCTCCTTCGAGGTGTGATCTTAGGGCTTGCTTCTTCGTGGAACGAGCCCCTTCACGCCTCAGAAGTTCCGTAACCCTGCTTTTACCAGATCCGAATTGCGCGGTCCACGGACGAATAAAAGTCCCCACAATGCGAAGAACCCACACACGCGAGGATCCCAATAATAGAGATCCAAGCGCTTGTTCACAAAAGAAAAGTTGTAATTTTATTTTCATTGTACCAAATAAAAGGCATTTTCTTTTTGTTTGAATTGTAGGCCAACGGTTGTAAACAAGTTCAACAAACAATGAATACAAAACCCACTTTTTTTACCGCCAACAAGCCGGCGATTATTAAGAGCCAACGGCTTCAACAAAGAAGCCGTCGGTCGCAAACCGCGATCCGGATCCTGATAGAAGAGGTCGAAGTTCGAAGTTCACCAAAGAAGTAATGAGGAGTACCTCCTCTTCCTCGCCCGCATCCAGCCCCGCAAGTCCAAGATGGTCTCCGCCGCAAGGAAGACCCAACCTCCGGATGCGAGGCGGAAAATCCACCACCACCGGCCAAGACCAGACAGACAATCTTCTTCACGCAAGAAAGCCCAAACCTAGAACCTCCTCCGAGGTAGTTCCCGCCAATGGCCGTGGGACTTCTAAGAGAGAGCCCGCCGAGCCAACCGGGCAAAACAAACCGCAAAAAGAATCAATGGATGGGTTCATGGCGAGGCGGATCTAAGATCCAGTTAACTCGTGACCGGTTCGAGATCGTGAGCCAATCCTACAGGTCGGCGACAAATGAATGGGTCCGAAGTCAAACGGAACCGCTCCACACTCGTGAGCGTGATCCGGAAGCGCCCTCTCTCGCAAGCAAGGGCTTTGGTGCAACAAGCCCGCGAAGTTGAAGAAGGAGGTGGCCAAGAAGTCGCCAACAAGTCGGCTAGTTTGAAGCCCAAGTCCGCCGACGCTTCACCTCCGACGAACCTCGCATCCAGCCCGCCCGCCAACAGCCAACTTCGCCCCGTGCTCAAATCGTAAATTGTGAGCACCTCAATTGTTGTATCGACGCTCAAATTACCTTCTGTCTACATCTAAACTTTCGGCTAAACCAACTCTCGACGCACTGGTTTACCATCAAGGATCTCCGGTCCGCAAGGCGGATCACTCCTAATACATCGCACTCCACAAAGACGATTCTTTACGTTTCGCGATACCGGACGAAAAGTCGAAGTCCGAGAGTCCATTGACTTCACCCTCACACCATTTTCGGCAGCATTTCTTTGCGAAGTTACAACAATCCTCCCTGGAGAGACGCTTATCCGACGATGAGAGAGTTATACCCGAGATCGTGCCGACATACGGAAGATTGCTCCAAGACTCATGCCGACGAAGTTATACTACCGAACCGGGGTATGAAGAAATCTGGAGGCTCTAAGCCAACACCATGCTTATGCTCCAAGCTTATCAAAACAAAGGTTCTGAGTGTAATTGTTGTCAAGAAACCGTAAAGAGTCTCGGTCTTCCGAGACTTAGCACCCACGCCGAGACCTAGGTCAAAGCGATTCGTATAGGATGACATCCCGAGAGGATGAATTGCCGAGGTCACTAATAATATGACGCAAGAAGAATCATTGCCACGGACTATTCCTAGCGATCGCAACCGTTAACTCTGCTTGGTCCGACTATCCGACGGTCCACCACGACAAACTTCGAGAGGGATACCCGCCGAGGATGATGCGTCGGATGTTGGCTCCGAATTGCCTCTCGATAATATCGTAGATCTAGCGAAGGGTACCCTCAAGAAACGCTTTATGATCAGATGCATCAAGTGGCTAAAATGCTAGACTAAGCATTGAATAAGCAGCTGAAAACTTCAAGTTAGAGATGGATATGGCCATGCATCATGAGAGAAATGCATGACCAACCGATCCAAGCCTTGACAAAACATCGAGGGGAATCGAAACAGATCGACATTGACCAAGATGACAAATGATTCGCACTGTGAGGAAGCACAAGAGGATGATAACCCCTCCAACCACGCAACCGGGCATAATGTAGACGCTTGTTACTCATGAGAGCGAAGATCAAAGACCTCGAGAGCAAAATCAACTCTCCGATTCGCCAAGAGGTGAAGAAACCGCATCCCTTGCCCATATCCTAGGGAGGGAATCAATCCCATACCCGCTAAGTTTAACTTAATAAACTTCACCGCTTGACGAAGGGTTCACCAACTCAACACCTAATATACTTCAAGTCCCACTTGGGGTAATATCCAAAATGAGCCCCCGATGGTTCTAATATTCAAGTACCTCTTCATGGGTCGATTGTACCGCCTCAAGCCGTGGAGCATTCATACCGGACGACATGGAGACCAAATTTTCTTGCTAACTTTTGATGATGATACCGAGGTATCGACGGACATTGCTCGACGAAAAACAAAAAGACGAGAAACAATAGACTTCACAAACGATTCCGTGAACAAAGCAATGAATTGCCTGATCCCATCATGAGGAATTTATTCTCCAAACCTCGCCACAATAATCTATCCTGGATGTGCTTGAAGCAATGGGGACGCACCATCTATAACGGAAGGACTTGAAGGTTCGTGGAGAGCAAGTCAAAGATTCCTTAAGAGGAAGAAAGCGTAAAGAGGCTAGCCGGCAACAAACACTTAACAAACGTAATTTTGTGCCACGCGGGCAGGTAAAGCCAAAGAAAGTCCTCAGACGCTTAATCAAACGCTCAACCCAAACCACAACAAAGCCGCAACAACGCACCACGTTAATCGCAATTTCAATGGCCAACAAACTCAAAATCGAAACCTTCCTGGCTCGAGGTTTCCCAAGACTTACTCTGCTCAAAGACGGAAGTTCCTGCATCTTCAAATATCTTCTCGAGAACAACAAAATCCAGCTTGCCCCCAATTATAAACCAAGAGGAGGCAAACAAGGTTGTGATCCTAAGTACTTCGCTACCACGTATGCGGTACATCATCCTACAAAGTTCGCTACCATCTCAAGGACAAGATTCAAGCCTTGATCGATGTTGGAGTCATTATCCAAACCCTCTAAAGAGAAGAAGGAGCAAATGTAGTCTCTATAAGCTTCTGATCGGCCTGGATTGGTTTCAACCGATCGGCCAGAAGGTAGGAATGAAGATGGTGAATGAAGATCCTCACTCGGCAACATGAGAAGGCTCGCATCAGACACACGCCAAAGAAACGGAGAAATCCTTTGGGTCCACCCCGACTTGTCGGAAGACGATCAAGGACTACATCCCTGGCCAAAAGAAGTCCAAGGAAAAGGCAACTATGCCATGCCGCTCAAAGAATTCCAGAAGGACGATGAGGGTGGCGACTTTCCGCTCAAGAAGAGCATGAAGTCTTTGCCACAAGGAGTGGACACAATAATACACCTACAAGTATCCGTGAGACTCCAAATCCAAACGCCGAAGACGCTGTCGTAATGGCGGCTTAATTCTCCCACCGCGTGAGAAAGGACAAAGGAGCTTGCTAAAGAAAAGCAACCTGAAGTAAAGGAGAAACAACCTCAGTCCAGAAGCTCAACTCCCAAAGCAGCCCCGATTCAATCGTCCGACAGAGGGATAGACCGAACATCGAAGCCTCCATACCGCTTTGATGTCATGGCCCAATTGGCAAACATCCCGCTAGAATAACTCTACGAAGTTGCTCCGATTGTCGGTTGAGACCCCGAAGCCTTACAAGAGGCTCTAGCCGATTCAAGTCTTTTCACCCGCATTAAGCCGAGTCCGTAAGAGTCGGCCCAAAGCAGTAACCTTGCGGGCGAACACTTCCGCATTACTTTTACAAAGGAGGATATGCGCACGAGGGATTCCAAGCACGATAGCCGCTATACTTCACCGGTATATCGCTTTAGTGAAGTTAACCGGATCAAGTTTCGATCCGGTTCCAGGAACATCATGCCCCTACCATGTATCACCTTGAATCCCCGCCAAAGTCGGCATCACCAGCACGGGATCTATGGATTTAACACCCGGTCTCTACCGCTTGGTAAAATCCGGATAAAGTGCCAAATGGGGACTTAAAGTCCAAGTCACCGCTATGTGATTGACGCGCAGACTTCCTATAACTTTATTGTCAGTCAACCTTGATCCACAAGAACGCTATAGTCCCATCTACTCTTCATCGTCTCAAATATGTAGACACTAATAACGAGGTCAAGATACGGTAGCGACAAACACCGCTTAAGGGATGGAGAATTATTTCACCGATTCTCTCCCTACTGTAATGAGTCCAAATCAATCATCTACCAAGGCAACACACGTGAAGAAGTCGATAAGCCGGCTTGATTATAGTGGTGGTTTTGTTTTAAATGACATTGTACCCCTTGTAATCAATCTTGACGATGAAGAATCGCCGATGAACATTGTAATTGGCAAATTGCCATGAATCAATAAATGACGCATTTAGAGTACCCTTTGTCTTTGAATGATGTGATGATGTGTTTATACAACGATCCGTGAAAGTTGCACTTACCAACTCTGGCCATCTTGCTTTACACAAAAGCAGCCTAAGACCTTTGGGACAACACTCGCCATCCCACCTAAGATCAAGTAGTGAAAAGACTTGGTTTACTTAAAGAAGATGCGCTCAACTTAATCATTTCTTAGAAGAAGATGAAGATGACAACTGCCTATCCTCCACACATTCAGATATAGTCCAAAACACCGGTATCATGAAGAAGTGGGGTACAACTTGACACAAGGGGAAGGTCTATGTTTTGGCGAGGTCCTCGAAGTCCCTCCTAAAGCTGCATATGTCCCAAGAGGGAAGCCGGATAACTACTACGATTTAGAAGGGGATTGGGATAACTAATCCTCCTCGAAGATGAATGCTCATGGTCGATTGATAATAATCCACCCAATGAGGGAGACTGACATCTGCCCGATTCTTCTATTGGGATTCCGACACACTCTGAGAAGCTTTCAAGGCTTTAATGTCAAATATGGCTTCAGCTTGATCCCGCTACTATTGAGGATGATGAAGATATGCCAACATGGGAAGACCCATGGATCCATCAACTCAAGGAGCAGCTTGGGGATAGATTCAACAAAGAGAACCCCCACTAAGGACAGGTAGTCCAGTTAATATGGGTGACTTAAGAGCATCCTAAGCTCATAAACACAAGAATACTCTCTTCCCCTAAGAGAAAGAAGAGTTGATCGCCCTAATCGGGAGTATATCGATGTATTTGCCGAGTTACGAGGACATGCCAGACTCGATTCTAATGTGCTACACATCGCCAACATTAAGGTGGATGTCAAACTCCGCAAGCAACCGCGAAGACTCGCTGGCCCTACGATCTTGCGTGCAATCGCTGAAGTGAAGAAACTCATAGAATCGGATTCATCAAGGAAATTCAACATCCGGATTGGGCGTAATATAGTCCCTCACGTAAGAAGAATGGTTCGATTAGGATCCGGTGGTTTATCGCAGATCCAACGCCGCTTGCCCGCTTTTGAAAATACTTACAAGATCCCCCGAAACCAACTCTCGTGATGTGGAGTCGCACGAATGACAACCCATCGAATGATACTGACGAATCGCTAAGACGCTAACTCACGGCGAACCCACAAATGGCCACAAGCACCTGCTTAAACCGGACTTGAACGACGACGGATCCTGTGACGCTGAACCGAACAAACCAAGAGTTAGTCCCTTAACTAAATACGTACGGAATCTAAGTCCCGGAGAAGGCCAAGAGTCGAATAGGCGTGGCCTAAACCCGAGACCAGAAAACTGGCGAACGGGGCGGCTGAACGGCTGGCTACCGCCAAGTGGTCGAGCCGGCCATGACCCCTATTGTATAAATAGGGGGTCTTGTCAGGTGGAGGATTTTTTGACTTCGGACTTCGCTTCGAGAGAGAATTTGGAGGATTTGGCTTTTGGGCTTGAGCGATTTTCGAGGATTTTCTAAAGAGTTCTCACGAGATCCACGAAGTCGCCGACGACCGCCCGAAAGCACCGACGGCGCAAGTCCGCCGACGCCCGATCTACAAGCTGAAGGTAACCGACTTGGTCGAATCCACGATACCCTCTAGGTTAAGCTTCGCCTTAACCTCGTGGATAGGCCAGGATTTCTCCTAGTAGATCTCACCGGCCCGCCATCCTCTCCTTCGCGGAGTGTGACTCCCGCAGCGCATCCTTCGCGGAGTGTGATCCCCTCAGCGCTTCGCTTTCGTGAAACGAGCCCCTTTACATCAGTAGTTCCGTAACCCGTCTCTACTGATTGAATTACGGGCGGGTCCACTGGACAAAAAAGTCCCAAGACAGTAAAGAACCCACGCAAGTTTGATCCGATATAACAGATCCTCGTGTTTGTTCACAAGGATAAAAGTTGTAATCCTTTTTATTTTCATTGTAACTTTTAAAATAAAAGGCATTTCTTTTGTTTGAATTTTGTTGTAGGCCAAAGAAGCCGTAGCAAGTTCAAATCAATGACAATCATCCCAACTTTTATCACAACAAGCCGGGCGACACAGTTGGGAGCCACCGCCCAGATCGGAGGTCTTTGTGCCGCGAACCGCGATCCCTATCCCTGGAGGAAGAGGTCGAAGTTCGAATTTGACCAAGAGAAGTACGAGGAGTATCTTTCCTCGCCTTCCAGATCCGCCGGCCGCCTCCAAGAAGATCTCCGCCGCAAGGAGAACCCGATGGCCTCGCATGTAGAGCCCCGTGATCTGGCGAAGTCCAACCTCGCCAAGTAGCGAGAAACCCTTCTGCCCGGTCCAGCCGGCGCCGGAGATGAACGCCGACGATGCGCGCCGGCGCCTAAGCGAAGCTCGCCAAAGGCGACGACAAAGCATGGCGCCGCTTGCTAAGGCCATGCAATCCGTGGATGGGGTCCACTACGGATCTAAGATCCGTTACGCAGGCTTCACTGTGATCGACGGTTTATCCAAGCCGCCAACCGACGAAAGTGGGTCCGTGTCAAACGGAACCGCTTCCACACTTCAGAGCGATCCGAAGCACCGCCGCGACTCCTGCGCAAGCACGAAGCTGGTGCGCCAGCTCGCGGAGTTGAAGAAGGAGGTGGCAAAGAAGCCACCAACGCATCACCGTGTTTGAGACCCAAGTCTAATGGTGTCCCAACCCGCTGCTCACTCTTGTCTAAGACTTAAACCGAAGGATACAAGCGCTAAATCCAACGCCAAGGTCCAAGATCGACGGTGCCTCAAAGTCAGCTGCATGCTCAGACCGCTGGTGAAGCCAACACCGCCACCACCACCGCACCAACTATCAAGGATCGCTGGTCCTTTGAAGGGATCGCGGTCACCTCATATAGGAGGTCGCACCTGCTCCAAAGGACCAGAGATTCTAACCCCACCAACCAAATTAAAAATCGGTCCGAGAGTCCCTCAAACTTCACGCCACATAAGCGAAGTCAAGGCGAAGTTACTTTCGGTAGTTTTGGCCATTCTCGAAGGAGACGCTTCGCCCGATGACGACGACGTTATACCGGAGAGATACGCCAACACACGGCATTGCTCCGTGACACCCACCGACGAAGCCGTACTACCGCGGTAAGGTACGAAAATCTCGGGATTCCCTAAATTGACGCAGCCATGCTTGTGCTCCAAGCTCATCAAGACGGTGCTCTCGGAGTGCAATTGCCATCTAGAAGCTCCAGAAAGGGTGTCAGTTCTTCAGAGACTTAGCACCAACACGCCAAGACCTAGGTCAAGGCGATTCAAGAAAAGGATGACATCCCGAGAGGATGAGCTGCCGTGAGGTCACTAATAATATGACCAAAAAGAACCATCGCCACGCTATTCCTACCGATCGCAACGGCTAACTCGCTTATGTCCGACTATCCGACGGTCCGTGATAATACGATAAACTCAAGGGAATACCATGAGGATGATGCGTCGGATATTGGCTCAAGAATCGCGATCGATCATACCGTATCTAGCGAAGGAAGCCCCTAAACGCTATGATCGCATGCATCAAGTGGCCAAAATGTTAGACGGCGCTGAATAAACAACGGAAAACTTCAAGTTAGAAATGGAGTTGGCCATGCACGGCGAGAGAAATGCATGACCAACAGATCCAAGCCTTGACAAAACATCAAGGTGAATCAAGTCGCAGATCAACGCCGATGAAGATGATAGCGATTCGCATCGAGGAAGCACAAGAAGATGATAACCTCAACCCTCAACGGGCAAAACATAGATGTTGTTGCTCGTGAAAGCTAGAAGATCAAAGACTTGGAGAGCAAAATCAACTCATTGATTTCCGCCAAGAAGTAAAGAAGACAGTATTCCTTGCCCATACCCGGTGGGAGTGGGAATCAATCGCATCGGCCGGTTTAACTTAATAAACTTCACACCATTTGACGGAAGGGTTCCCCGACGCAAAGACTTGATTTATTTCAAGTCACACCTGGAAAGTTTCTCGCAACGAACCCTCGATGGTTCTAATATTCGCCTACACCCTTCGGGTCAGCCGAACGGTAAACCGCCTCAAGCCGGAGCATTCATACGGACGACATGGAGTCTAGCTTCTTTACCAATTTTGATGACGATACCGAGGTATCGACGACATTGCTCTCGAGAAGCGTAAAGACGGAGAAACCGTGGATATCTTTGTCAAAACGATTCGAACAAGGCAATGAACCCGTCGATCCAATAAGAGGAGTTCATCCTCCAAACTCGCCACAAGAACTTATCGATAGATGTGCTTGAAGCAATGGGTACGAAGACCATCGATAACGGGAAGGACCCGGTTCGGAGAGCAAGCCGAGAGGTTCCTCAAAAGGAAAAAGGCAGAGAGGTCACCGACAACGAAGTCTGCTTAACTTTGTCCCACGCTGCAGAGGAAAGAGCAAGCACGGCGGTTATAACCAAACGCTCCAACTCCAACCCCAAAGAACAGCAGCAGCGAAGCAGCGAATACGGCCGCAGAAGTGCACAATCAACGGCAACCCGGGCCACAAAACGTAGGCCTTAGAGCCAGATTCCCAAGTCCTATTCCTTTAGGGACACGAGATTCCGGTCTCTTCAAATATCTTGTGGAAAATAACAAGATCAAGCTCCCTCCGATTCGAATCAAGAGGAGGCAATGAAGACGAATGACCCAAGATACCGTATGCACCATAGGCGCCTCATCACCCCACTAAATCGCTTCGACTTTAAGGACAAAATCCGTGCTTTAATTGATGTAGGTCATCACTATGAAGCCGCCCAAAGAAAAGAAGGTCGAGCTAATGCGTGTCCATAAGCTGGTCGGTGCCGCTGACATGGTTTGAACTCGAACCAATAGTCAAAGTCGCAGTTGAAGACGGTGAATGACTAATCCACACAAGCAACGTAAAGGACTTGTATCGTGATATGACCAATGGCTGAAGTCTTGTGGGTCCACCCGCACCTACTTGAAGATGAGCAATGGGTAGCCTCTTCTTCGCTGAAGAAAAGCCGAGCGTAAGGGAAAGGCATGCCATGCTACTCGCAATTTTGGAGGGAGACGATGAACGGTGGTAACATTCCACCGTCCCGGGGAACTCGAAGCCCACGCCACCGAGTGGACACGAGTACAAGTACAAGTACCCGTAAGTCCCCGACCCTAATGCCAAGACGCATCGAGCCGGGGTACCAACAACACCCCTCACTCGCGACCGAAAAGGCAAAGATAAAAGTACCAGGAAGTTCAACTCCCGGCAAGCCTCGATTCACGCCTCGATTGAAGAGATAAACCGAACTTCAACTCCCCATATCGCCGGGACGCGGATGGCACACAATTGGCTAATATTCCCGCGATCACTCTATAACGAAGTTGTTGCGGTTATCAAAAGAGACGAGAAGCTCTTCAGAAGCTCGGCCGATTCGAGGTTTTCCTCACCCGCATTCACCAAGTTCGAGAGTCGCCCAAGAATGCAACCTTGCGACTAAACACACCCCGATCACTTTTACAAAGGAGGATATAGACGAGGAATTCCAAGCACGAGAGGTCGCTATACCAACCGTATATTGGCTCCAGTGAAGTTAACCGGATCCAAGTCGATCCGGTTCCGCCGTGGAGCATCATGCCCTCACCATGTATCACCTTGAATCCCCGCCAAGAAGTCAAGGCCGACAGCACAATGATTTATGGATTTAACACCGGTCTCTACCGCTTGTAAGATCCGGTAAAGTGCCAAATGGGGACTTAAAGTCCAAGTCACCGCTATGTGATTGACGTAGACTTCCTATAACTTATTGTTGGTCAACCTTTGATCCACAATAATGTTATAGTCCCTCTACTCTTCAATCTGTCTCAAATATGTAGACACTAATAATGAGGTCAAGACGGTGGTCGCGAACAAACAACCGCTTAAGGGGATGGAGAATTATTTCACCATTCTCCTCTACTAATGAGTCCAAATCAATCAATGCACCCACAGCCAGGAGAAGCCGACACCAAGCCCGCTTGGTTATAGTGGTGGTTTTGTTCTAAATGACATTGTACCCCTTGTAATCAATCTTGACGATGAAGAATCGCCGATGAACATTGTAATTGGCAAATTGTCGATGAATCAATAAATGCATTTAGAGTATCCTTTGTCTTTGAATGATGTGATGACAGTTTATACAATGATCCGTAGTTGCACTCGCCAACTGGCCATCTTGCTTTACACAAAAGCAGCTCCAGACTCTTTGGGACAAAGACTGCCATCCCACCTAAGATCGAGTAGTGAAAAAGACTTGGTTTACAAAAGGAGATGCGCTCACAATCATTTCTTAGAAAAGATTAAGATGACAATGGACCTATCCTCCACACATTCGTGATATAGTCCAAAACACCGGGTATCATGAAGAGATGGGGGTACAACTTGACACAAGGAGAAGGTCTATGTTTTGGGCGCAGGTCCTCGAAGTCCTCCTGCGCATATGTCCCAAAAGGGAAGCCGGATAACTACTATGCATTTAGAAGGGATTGGGATACCTAATCCTCCTCAAGATGAATGCTCGGGTCGATTGATAATAATCCACCCTATGAGGGAGACTCGACATTCGCCCGATTCTTCGGTTGGATTCTCGACACCACTCTGAGAAGCTTTCAAGGCTTTAATGTCAAATATGGCTACGCCGATCCCGCATCGTTGAGAGTGATGAAGACATGCCAACATGGGAAGACCCATGGATCCATCAACTCCAAGAGCAGCTTTGGGGACGGTTCAACAAAGAGAACCCCCACTAAGGATGAGGTAGTCCAGTTAATATGGGTGATGAAGAGCATCCTAAGCTCATTAACATCAGCAATACGCCCCTCGAAGAAAAGGAAGAGTTGATTGCCCTAATCGTGAGTATATCGATGTATTCGCCGAGTTACGAGGACATGCCAGACTCCCCTAATGTGGCAACACATCGCCAACATCAAGGCGGATGTCAAACCCGCCAAGCAACAAAGAAAGACGGTTTCGGCCCACAAATATTGGAGGCAATCGTTGACTAAGTGAAGAAACTCATAGAATCGGATTCATCGAGGAAATTCAACATCCTGATTGGGTGGCTAATATAGTCCCTGGCCATGAAGAAGAATGGTTCGATTAGGACTGCGGTTCACTATGAGACTTGAACGCCGCTTGCCCCAAAGATGACTTTCCTCTACCAATCACCGATGTCATAGTCAACACGGTGGATTTGAAAGAATGTCCTTCATGGATGGCTTCGATACAATCAAATCAAGATGCACCCCGATGACGCCAAACACACCGCTCGTAACGCCCATCGGATATATTGCTACACCATGCCGCTCGCCTCAAAAATGCCGTGCAACATACCAACGAGCAATGACGGAGATTTTCCAGGATCATCTTCGGAAAACGGTCGAATGCTACGTCGACGATTTGGTCGTGAAAAGCCGTGACAAAGGAGATCACATCAAAGATCTTAGAACGGTATTCGAACTCATGCAACTCATCGCCTAAAGATGAACCCGCCAAATCCTTCCTGGGATGTCCAGCGGCAAGTTCCGCTTCGCCGCCACCAACAAAGGAATCCACGCCGATCCCGACAAAGTGAAGGCGATTCAAGAATTGCAACCCCCGAAATCCGAGAGAACTCGGGGTTACAAGGGCGACATGACATCCGACGGCTCATATCGAACCTATCCGGAAGTGCCAACCGCTTCTAAGTTGAACAAGAAGGGCGGTCATATATTTGGGACGACGCCGTAAGGCATTCAAGAGATCAAGTCTTATCTCGCTAAACCTCCCGTTTGTTGCACCGCTCCGAAAACCGCTTTTGATCTACGCCAAGGCAACGGATCACTGCGCTTTACTCAAGAAGACGACGGCGCCGTCACGCAATGTGCGCAGTATTACCCGAAAGTAACATTAGTCGGGCCGAAGTCTCGATATCCAATGGTCGAGAAGCAAGGTTTTGCATTAGTGTTCGCGATTCAAAATGCACTATTTAGCTCTGACGACGATTTATGTTATCTCTAACGAATCCGTCCGATATTTATGACCCAACCGCCTCGATGAGTTGGCGCTAGCAAATGGGCCTTGCTCTTGTCCCAATATGACTTGTATTTCAAACAACGTGGTCACCAAAGGACAAGCGATTTGTGATCTCGTCGCCACCGACAACGGATGCGCTTGAGCTATATGATGATCTTCCTGATGAAGTTCAAGAAGTCAACACTACATCGCGACCAACAAATATATGGCGATTGTATTTTGACGTGAGCTCTCGAAGCTACCAATGTAAGTGCCCCGATGTTCTAAGATTTCGCCGGGTTGTCTAGTTTCCTCGAATCATGTCATGCCCGCTTATCTATTCACTCACCGTCCTTCTCTAATAACGAGCTTAATACAATGCCTTATTGGACTTAGTTTCGCCAAAGAGCTGGGGTCGAATATCTCGCACGTATGACGGCAATTGATAGTTGCAGTGTTCGTGGACCACGGTCGAATCCGATCTAACTCCCTATCATCGATAGCCGCTGAAATGGCGTAATTCATTCAAGAGTTTTTCATCGAATATATCCCGCACCTCCAAAACGCTATGCGGATGCACCGGGCAAATAAGTAGTCAGGTCGTAGCACAACCTTCCGGTGACCGAAAAACTAGTTACGGTCCAGACTCACCAACTCTTCAAACATTATACCATGAGACACAAGAAGATAAGGGGTGGTTACCAAAGAAGTACATGCAACCCAACCAGTTGAGCCGAGATGGCGCTCCTATCATCGACTACGCCTTTACATGGCATTCTCACCTAAGACGGAGGGAGAGAGAGTCAATCCGCCAAGAGCTCCAAGATTCTTTATGACACTCAAACCCATGTTATATCGCCGAGGGTACGATGGTCTTTTGTTCGATGCCTCTCAAACAAAGAGGCAGGAGAGGTCCTTCGAAGCACACTAAGGTGAATGTGGTGCACTACCTACCGTCCCAAGCTCTCTACGACAATCGAGAATGGGCTACTTCGCCAACGATGATTAATGACGCAGCCGGTACCGAAATGCCACGCGGTCAAATTCACGCTAATTATATGCATCGCCTCCCCGAAGTATAGTATCCTTCTACCACACATCCCGCCATTCTCGCATACGGGGAATGGACGCCGATCCCATTTTTCTCCGCCGGTCAAAGCGATCGGTTTATTCTAGCGATCACCGACATTCCAAGTGGGCGAAGCAACCCGCCAAAGAAGTCAAGGCCAGTACCGCCGCAAATTTATCAAACACCATGTCATCTACGACACTGTGTTCCAAGACGGATCGCATGACAACGGTCCCTAATTCATCGCCAATTCCTTCATCGTTTTGCTAAAATTCAAATACAAGATGTCTCCAAATTCTATAATCCAAAGAAGAAATGGATTAGCCAGGCATTCAACAAGACGATTATCAAAATTCGTCAAGCTTGTGAAGAATAACAAGCAGACCGGATGATAAACTCGAGAAGCACTCGCATATCGCGACAAATCAACGCGACGCCAACCGAGCGACCCGCATTCTCGGTTTACTGCGCGGCGCTTCTCCCGTTGAAATTAGATTCGCCACTTCAGACGCCTTTCAACAGATGACGATCAAGAACAACATCAAAACGCCTCAAGAGCTTGAGATGTTAGATGAGAAGCCCGAGGCTCAACAATGCATTGAGTTCTACCAAGCTAGGATGTCGAGGGCTTTCAACAAGAAAGTTCGACAGAGAACCTTTAGAGAAGGAGATTTGGTCCTCCGCCGACGCATCGATAATCCTCACTTCCAAAAAGAAAGGTAAATTCAACCTAAATGGGAGGGTCCGCTTGTAATAGAAACGGTCTACTCCAATGGTGCGACGCCTAATTACCTAATGGCGACCGGCATTAATGCCGATAATGGGAAGTTCCCAAGAAATACTACCCTTAGTATCTTCGTGATAACCCGCTTCACGGAAGTTCTCGGGATGTGTTACCCACTTTCCTTGAGGATAACCCTAGATTTATCCTCCATCATAATTTCCCCACCGATCAAATTCTTGACGGTGGCCTACAAATTTTCTCGTACATTGCCACAATTCCTCTTGATTCCTTCTATGAACAAGAGGCCCAATTAAAATCCTTTTACGCCGGAGATAGAATATAAAATTCTTCCTCTCCGAAGCATCCCACTTTCGTGATAAACGGAGGGGTTCTTTCCATCTTTATCTTAGGTAGCTACCGACCGGTAGGCGCGCCGATTTTCGTAATCGTGTTGTCCGATCAAGGTCGCCTCGAAGTCTCTTTCTGCTTCTCGGAGTGGAGATCCCACTCTTAGTTCCATCTTCATCTCGTGTAGCCGACCGGTATAAGGCCGGATTTTCGTACTGTGTTGTCCGGACCAAGGTCGCCTCGAAGTCTCTTCGCTTCTGAGTGGAGATCCCACTCTTAGTTCCATCTTCATCTTAGGTAGCCGACCGAAGGTACGCTACGGATTTTCGCATCAGTTGTCCGACTGAAGGTCGCCTCGAGTCTCTTCGCTTCTCGGAGTGGAGATCCCACCTTAGTTCCATCTTCATCTTAGGTAGCCGATCAAGGTACGCCAAGATTTTCAAACCAAAGTTGTCCGCTCAAGGTCACCTCGAAGTTTCTTTCGGTTCTCGAGTGGAGATCCCACTCTTAGTCCCGCTCTCCTAGGTAGCACCGATCAAGGTATCGCCAGATTTTCGACTGTGTTGTCCGATCAAGGTCGCCTCGAAGTCTTTTCGATTCCTACTTGGTAAGGAATCTGTTAGCCTCATCCGTGAAATAGAACACATTCTTCCTTTCCCACCTCAATCAATCTTATTCCGTTCCGCCATTCTCCGGCAAAAGAGGACACCAAGGTTCGCCTGGGGCATTTCATCCCAAGCCTAAGAAGGGATGAAGTCAACGCCTAACACGCCGCTTAGTCTTTCTCCATTGAAGACACCTGAGTTCGACTGGGGTATTTCATCCCGGCCTAAGAAGGGATAAAGCCAACGCCACACGCTGTTTCCTTAGTCTTTATCCGATTGAAGAAGACACCGTGAGTTCGACATTCGGGTATTTTATCCCGGCCTAAGAAGGGATAAAGCCAACGCCTAACACACGCTGCCGGTTTAGTCTTTCTCCGATTGAAGAAGGCACCAGAGTTCGACTCGGGCATTTTATCCCGGCCTAAGAAGGATAAAGCCAACGCCAACACGCCGCCGGGTTAGTCTTCCGCGAAAAAGACGGCTTCACGATTCAACATCGTAGCATTAAGTCTAAGAGAGTCTCATTCTTTAGCACAACGCCATGTGCGGAACGGATCCGTGATAATCAAGACGCTAGCCCAACTCAAACGGTAGTTGGTAAAGGCTCATCAAACGCTGAGGGCGGGGTTGGCCAATAACCCTAAAGCCGACGCTTCAACACGCTGGCCGCCGGGTTTAGTCTTTTTCCGATTGAAGAAGACACCGAGTTCGATTCTCGGGTATTTTATCCCGGCCTAAGAAGGATAAAGCCAACGCGCTGCGTTTGGCTTAGTCTTTCACATTGAAGAAGACACCAGAAGTTCGACTCGGGTATTTTATCCCTAAGCCTAAGAAGGGATAAAGCCAACGCCACACGCTGTCCGGGTTTAGTCTTTTTCCGCTTGAAGAAGACACCGAGTTCACTCGGGGCATTTTATCCCGCCTAAGAAGGGATGAGTCTACGCGTAACACGCTGCCGGGTGGTCTCTTGCCCGTGAAATAGTAATAAGCCTATGTATTCAATATCATAGCAACAAGTCTAGAAGAGTTTCATTCTTTAGCACAACGCCACGCATGAACGGATCCCGATAATCCGCGACGCTAGCCCAACTCAAACGGTGGTTGGTAAAGGCTAATCAAACCCGCTGATGGTCGAGGGTTTGCAAAAATCCTATAAGTATTATGGTTAATTATTTCAACGGCAAAAGAATCATAATAAACAATGAAAGGGATGAATCTTATTCATTTGAAGCAAATATAAAGGAGCTACAATTGTCGACAACCGATTCAAGCAAAGTTGTGATAATCACAACGACGCCGGGTCAACAAAGAAAACAGAAGCCTCAAGACCAAAGCAACACGCCGACTTCATTGGCGCATCTAGTAATGAAGGAAGCGAAGTTTTGACGGTGGCTAATTTTTTCTCCCCGGTTCGCCAACCCGAAGCTTTGCTTCCTCTCTCAAGTTCCTTCTTCGAAGTTCAAGGCAATAGCAACAGATGTTCCCGACGACGCCTCGAGGACTTGTTTCTCACGCTTAGTGACATCCCGACTCTCGTGCACTCACGCGCGGAAATTCTTCGCTTCTCTCCCCTTGAACAGTCCCGATTCAAGGCCGATATGGGTGTGGTACAAGTTTATCTCGACGCCGCAGTTTACACCGCCGCCATATGAGTTCCAAAAATGACCTCTTGCTCGATATATTCTCTCGGAAAGGCTGCTCACGAAGCCTTGATCCGAGCTCGCCGATGAGTCGTGTCACCTCATTGCATGATTCAAAAGGCTAAATTCTCCACACTCGACGCAAGAGTTAGCCAGCTAGTGAGCTTTTGCTCACAACGATTAGCTAGCCAGGGCCACCAACACGGAATTTCGACTCGGGTATTTTATCCCGAAGCCTAAGAAGGATAAAGCCAACGCCACACACGCTGTCGGGTTTAGTCTTTTTCCGCATTGAAGAAGACACGTGAGTTCGATTCGGGTATTTTATCCCGGCCTAAGAAGGGATGAGTCTACGCGGTAACACACGCTGCCGGTGGTCTTGCCCGTAAAGAGTAATGGGCCTATGTATTCATCATAGCAACAAGTCTAGAAGAGTTTCATCTTTTAGCACAACGCCACGCATGAAATCCATCCTAATCCGCGACGCCAGCCCAACTCAAACGGTGTTGGTAAAGGCTAATCAAACCCGCTGATGGCCGGGGTTTGCAAAAATCCTATAAGTATTATGGTTAATTATTTCACGGCAAAAAAAATCATAATAAACAATGAAAGGGATGAATCTTATTCATTTGAAGCAAATATAAAGGAGCTACAATTGTCGGTGACAACCGATTCAAGCAAAGTTGTGATAATCATAACGAACGCTGGCCGAACAAAGAAAACAGAAGTCAAGACCAAAGCAACACGTCGACTTCATTGGCGCAATCTAGTAATGAAGGAAGCGCAGGTCACTTTGACGGTGGCTATTTTTTCTCCTCGGTTCGCCGAACCCGAAGCTGGCTTCCTTCTTCCTCTTCGAAGTTCGCGGCAATAGCAACAGATGTTCCCGACGACGCTCGAGGACTTGCTTTCACGCTTAGTGACATCCTCGACTCGTGCACTCACGCTGCGGAAATTCTTCAACGTTTCTCCCTTGAACAGCCCCGATTCCTCGTGCGCTTGACATGGGGTGGTACAAGTTTATTCGACGCCGCAGTTTACACCGCCGCCATATGAGTTCGCGAAAATGACCTTTGCTCGATATCTTCCTCGCTGAAGGTGCGCTCACGAAGCCTTGATCCGAGCCTCGCCGATGAGTCGTGGTCACCTCACGCATGATTCAAAAGGCTAAATTCTCCACACTACACGCTAAGAGCAGCCTAGTGAGCTTTTGCTCACAACGATTAGCTAGCCGAGGCCACCAACACGCTGAATTTCTCCAAGATACTCAATATGAATGGGCGTAAGACCATGTCGCCCATCTAACCTCGATAATAGAGATCACCGCTTCAAACCATTCTCCAATAGCCGGGAGACCCATCACGTAACCGAGTCGAACGGCAGATTTTTGGCCCGGCAATCTCGCGATAGGTTGAATTCGTGGAAGTGGTCCGCAAGATTAACTCGGGCCTCCACCACTCTATACTCAAGGGTCGGAAATCCGTTTCGCCAAGGCCGTAAGGAAGAAGGGCTGGATCGATGATGGAAGCGATCCTCAAACTCGCCATCCGAAATTATGATAGTAGGCTCAGTCGCGGGTTTCTTCCTCGCGGTGTTCGCTCGGCCGCGTTCGCTCTCTATGGAAAGAGATCTTCCCTGATGACCTTAAGAATCGAGACTTGACATTTGAGCCTTCAAATAGACTAATAATCATCGGAGCATCCGCCACCACAAGAGAACAAAGGGTTACAGATCATTTAGGAGGAATATCTTGAAAAGGAGATAAGGCGGAACTCTCTCGTAAACCCTCGAGATTGAGTCATTTACCTTATATCGGTAATGACGATTTCATCCCAGATCAATACCCGAGAACGCATAAATATAGTCGCGCAAAACAAAGCGGCAATATATTCCGCTCTACAGCGGTAGCACGGTGTGAAATCGCCCCGCTAAAAACATCGGAGACGGTGATCTTTGAAGCCTCAACTCACGAAGGAGAATCTCGCTCTTCCCAATCGCCACAAAGGAGAACGGCTGGTCATAACGAGAGTACACACCAAGCGCCGGTCCCCACAAAGGAGGAGTTCGTTCTTCCCAATCGCTTCACAAAGGAGAACGGCGGATATAACGTGATGTACACGTAGAAGGTATAAGTTGGCGCACCACCGAAGAAGGAGGCGGTATTCACGCGCGCGCGAAGTGACCGCCTCGGAGCT
The DNA here is from genome assembly GCA_012295165.1 of Asparagus setaceus. NCBI lineage: Eukaryota > Viridiplantae > Streptophyta > Magnoliopsida > Asparagales > Asparagaceae > Asparagus > Asparagus setaceus. The sequence continues at coordinate 31,372,568 of CM022710.1, forward strand.
GCGGATCTCCCCGACGACATCGGAAGCCGCAAAATACAACAAAAGTCGATACATGGCTAAAAATCAAAGAAATAAAGTGTCAAAAGGCCGACAACGATGCCGAACCCGACGGTGCTCTGGCCACGGCTGGGCGACGCCGGGCGCTGCCGCCAGCCGGGCATCAATCACGCCGTGCGGGCGCCGGGCGACCAAATGGCCCAGCCACCGGGCGCAGGGCCGCAAGAAGGCTCAAAGTTGCTGGGCGCGGGCGCTTCTGGCGCACTAGCAGCCTGGCGCCGGCGCCGCTACGCTCACCGCCACAGATCACTGCTGACCGCACCTCGCCACCGGCCCTTTCCTCGTGGTCCGCTAAGCATTCCATCACGACAAGAAAAAAGAAGAAAAAGAAGAAAAGGACTCAGAAGCTCTCGTGATGCATACCTTGTTGATCGAGGAAGAAAAGACTACGAGAAGCGAGATGAAACAAGAGAGAGAGAGAGAGAGCACAGGGGGCCGCCTAGGTCAGAAGAAAGAGGCTTTGTGGGTATTTATAACAATCCCACATGGACCCAATCCTTTTGAACAAGGACTCCTATTTGGCAAGAAGTAGGAATTCTAATTGGAGCTCAAATCAATTCCACTAGGACTCTAATCAGCCCCCAATTAGGAGCCCTACTGGAACCTTATCCCGGATGTCAAAATAGTGCCAAATCGGTCCGCTAATTGGCTCCTACTCCTCCGCTATATTTGGAAAAATTCTGGAAGATTTATTCGGCAGATAACACCCCACATTGCACGACATCAACGATCACCCAATCCTACCCAACTAGGATTACAAGTATAAATCGCTTCCTAAATTGTCGAAGTTCTAAGAATATTCTCACAAGAAATATTCTTAGGATAACTCGATCAGGATTGCACCGATTAAATCAACGCCACTAATCCTACTCCAACTAGGATTACGAGTATAAACCGCTTCCCAATTTGTCGAGAAGTTCTCAAGAATATTCTCAAGAAATATTCTTAGGATAACTCATCGTATGGATTGCACGACATCAACGCAACGCCACCCAATCCTACCCAACTAGATTACAGTATAAACTGCTTCCTAAATTGTCGAGAGTTCCTAAGAATATTCTCACAAGAAATATTCTTAGGATAACTCGATCGTTCGATTGCACCGACGAAATCAACGCGTCACTAATCCTACTCCAACTAGGATTACGGTATAAACCGCTTCCTAATTTGTAGTTCCCTAAGAATATTCTCACAAGAAATATTCTTAGGGATAATCGATCGGGTGATTGCACCGACGCAAATCAACGCAGCCCTAACCTACCCAACTAGGATTACGAGTATAAACTGTTTCCTAATTTATTGAGAAGTTCCTAAGAATATTCTCACAAGAAATATTCTTAGGATAACTCGATCGTAGCGGATTGCATCGACGCCAATCAACGAAGGTCTACCCAACTAGGATTACGAAGTATATAAACGTTTCAAATTTTCAACGAGGAGTTCTCGAGAATCCATATTCTTAAGGATAACTCGATGACCCTTAATTTCTCCCACCATAATATCCAAGAGAGGAATAACTGACGAGGCGCTGAAGTCATGACGGACACCGACAACGGTCCACCCGAAACTTCTCCCACCGTGGATAATCATATCCCAACAACGTCAGCCGCCGCATCAATCGGGCTAGGACGATGGTTGAAAGCCAAATGGCTCCCTCGTTAAGGAATCTTCGGAGGATATCTCCAAAAGATCACCTCCCGCGTGGTTAAACCAACAACACACGTGATGATGGAAGAAATAACCGATCGAGGGTTATGAAATTCCATGTACTGACACATTAACCAACATGTCGCCAACAAGGAGTTCCGATACACGGATAAGTCCAAAAGTCCGATGGTTAGTCAAAAACAACCAACCGATAATGAAGTTACAAGCAAAACTCACCCACCACTTCGAATCAAGATTTCAACAAACGTACAATAAAATGCGCATCGCGATCTTATCGAATCCTACAAAGAACTCGATGATCCGAAAAGAATCGACTTGAAGCTATCTTTTGGGACCCCACGTAAGGCCGAACCATCATGTCCAAAGCGCATTAAGAATTGAGATCAGACGCTTTGAGGGTATCTCAGAGGCGCTGAAAAATACTTACAAGATCTCCAAACCAACTCGTGATTGTGGAGTCGGTGAATGACAACCCATCGAATGATAATGACGCGAATCGTTAAGACGCCAACTCGACGGCGAACCTACCCATTGCCACAAGCACGGTTTAAACCGGACTTGAACAGACGATCGGATCCCGTGACCGTTGAACCGAACAAACCAAGAGTTAGTCCCGAACCAAATACGACTCAATCTAAGTCCCAGAAGGCCAAGAGTCGAATAGGCAGTGGCCTAAACCCGAGAGACCGAGAAAACGGTGAAACGGCTAAAACGGCGTGAACGGAGGCGCTTCGGCCAAGTGGCCGAAGAAAAGACCCCCTATTGTATAAATAGGGGGTCTTGTTGGTGGAGGGGATTTTTGACTTCTTCGACTTCGGGCTTGAGAGAATTTGAGGATTTGGCTTTGGGCTTGAGCGATTTTGAGGATTTTCAAAGAGTTCTCACGAGATCCACGAAGCCGTCACCGAAAGCGCACCGACGAGCGCAAGTCCAATGACGCCCGATCTACAAGCGGAAGGTAACTCAATTCGGTCGAACTACAGATACCCTCTAGGTTAAGCTTCGCTCTTAACCTCGTGGATAGCCAGGATTTCTCCTAGTAGATCCTCTCCTCTCCTCGCAGTGTGATCCCCCGCCGTTTCCTTTCTCGTGGAAACGAGCCCTTTACATCCAGAGTTCCAACCCTGTCCCTACCGGATTGAATTATGCGTGGTCCACACAAAAGTCCCGCAGTGCAAAGAACCCACGCAAGCGGTGATCCGATATAACGAGATCCGTGTTTGTTCACAAGGATAAAAGTTGTAATCCTTTTGATTTTCATTGTATGCCTTTAAAATAAAAGGCATTTCTTTTGTTTGAATTTTGTTGTAGGCCAAAGAAGTCAGCAAGTTCAAATCAATGACAATCATCCCAACTTTTACCGCTACGTCTCGGCGGATGACTTTCTCTTCCAATCACCGATGTCATAGTCGACAATACGCGGTGGATTTGAAAGAATGTCATTCATGGATGGTTTCTGTTAAATCGATCAAGATGCACCCCGATGATGTTAAGCACACGCCGCTCGTAACGCCCATCCAGATATATTGCTACCATGCCGCTCGCCCAAAATGCCGGGCGCCGCATCACGAATGAATGATCAAAATTTTCAGACCATCTCCGAAAACGGCCAGTCGAATGCTACGCCGAATTTAGTCGTAAAGCCGCGGACAAATAAGATCACATCAAAGATCTTAGAACGGTATTCGAGCTCATGCGAACTCATCAACTAAAGATGAATCCTCGCCAAATCCTTCCTCGGGATGTCCGGCAAGTTCCTCGATTTTGTCGCCACTAATAAGGGCATCCATGTCGATCCCGACAAAGTGAAGGCGATTCAAGAGTTGCAACCTCCGAAATCCGAGAACTCGGTTATAAGGACGATTGGTGACATCCGACGGTTCATATCGAACCTATCTAGGAAGTGCCAACCGTTCTCTGTTGAACAAGAAGGGCGTGGTCGCTTATTTCGACGCGCCGCCGAAAGCATTCAAGAGATCAAATCGTATCTCGCTAAACCTCCGCTCTTGTTGCACCGCTGTCGGAAAACCGCTTCGATCTACGCCAAGGCAACGGATCACTCGTTAAGCGCTTTACTCGCGCAGACGATGACGCGGTCACGAAGTGCGCAGTATTACCCGAGCGCAACATTAGTCGCCGAAGTCTCGATACCCAATGGTCGAAGCGCGGCCTTGCATTAGTGTTCGCGATTCGTAAAATGCGCACTATTTAGTCGGACGCACGATTTATGTTATCTCTAACATAACCGTCCGAATATTTATGACCCAAACCGCCTCAATGAGTTGGGCTGGCTTAAATGGGCATTGCTCTTGTCCCAATATGACTTGCACTTCAAACAACAAAGTCGGTCAAAGGACAAGCGATTTGCGATCTCTTGGCCGCCAACCCGACAACGGACGCAGTTGAGCTATATGATGATCTTCCGGATGAAGTTCAAGAAGTCAACACTACATCGCACCAATAAATATGGCGATTGTATTTTGACGAAGTTTCGGCCACTAATGGCAGTGCTAAAATCTCACTGAGTCTGAGTTGTCTTGATTTTCCGGAGTCATGTCATGCCCCGCGTTTATTCACTCACCAACCGTGCTCTAATAATGTGGTCAATACAATGCTACTTATTGAACTTAGTTTCGCCAAGGAGCCGGGGTCGAATATCTCAAGCATACCGGCGATTCACAACCGATAGTCGCGATCCGCGGAGACTACGGTCGAAATCCGCATCTAATTCCTTATCATCGTAGCAATCAAATGGCGTACTCGCTCAAGAGTTCTTCATCGAATATATCCCGCTTCCAAACGCTTACGCCGATGCATCGCGCGTAATGTCGTTAGCACAACCTTCCGAGACCGAGCAACTAGTTACGCCAGACTCATCAACTCTTCGCACTCAATATATAATGAGGTACAAGAAGATAAAGGGTAGTTACCAAAGAGGTACATGCAACCCAAACCAAATTGGAGCCCCGAGATTACGCTTTCCTATCATCGACTACGCCTTGTACGGATTTTGCCGAAGATGTAAGAGAGAGAGTCAATCCGCTAAGAGCTCCAAGATTTACAACACGAGACGGATGTTATATCACGGGTATGACGGTCTTTTACTCCGATGCCTTCAAACAAGGAGGCGAAGAGGTCCTTCGAAGCACAACGGTGAATATGGTGCACTAGTCCCAAGCTCTACGATCGAATCAGAGAATGGGCTACTTTTGGCCCACAATGATTAATGACGCAATGAAAGACGGAATGCCACGCTGCGGTCAAATTCACGAATTATATGCATCACCTCCCCGAAAGTAGCTTGATCCTTCGCCACATCCTCGCCATTCGAGACATGGGGAATGGATGTTGTAGGTCCCATTTTTCTCCTCCACCAAAGGCATCGGTTTATTCTAGCGATCACCGACATTTCCAAGTAATAATCCCCGCTAAAAGAAGTCAAGGCGAGTACCGCCATCAAGCGATCAAACACCATGTCATCTATCGACATGGTGTCTCGAGACGGATCGCATGACAACGTCCCCAATTCATCGCCAATTCCTTCATCGTTTTATTAAAAGTTCAAGATAGATGTCTCGCCACAAAATTTATAATCCAAGAAATGGATTAGCCGAGGCCTCAACAAGACGATTATCAAGATTTTGTCGAAGCTTGTGAAGAATAACAAGCCAGACCGGACGATAAACTCTGAGAAGCACTCGGGCATATCGCACAACCAGACGCGACCAACCGAGCCACCCCGCACTCGGCTGGCTGAAGCGTTCTCGCTGGAAATCCAGATTCCGCCACCAGACGCCTTCAACGAGATGACGACCAAGAACAACATCAAAAACGCCTCAAGAGCTTGAGATGTTAGATGAGAAGCCGGAGGCTCAACAATGCATTGAGTTCTATCAAGCTAGATGTCGAGAGCTTTCAACAAGAAAGTTCACAGAGAACCTTTAGGAGGGAGATTCGCCCTCGCCGCTAGACGGCCGATATTCTCAACTCCAAGAAGAAAGGGAAATTTGAACTGGGAAGGACCGCTTATAATAGACACAGCCTATTCAAACGGCATATCGCCTATCACCCGTGATCGATGACTCCAATTAATGCCAATAAAAAGTTTCAAAAGTATTATCCTTAGTACATCTCAGATAACCCATTTTGATGGGAAGTTCTCGAGAATATCTCACTCATTTTCATGAGGATAACCCTGTTATTGTTTTCCTCCAAATTCTCTCACCGATCAAATTCATTGACGGTGGGCCCATTAAAATCTCCTTGGTCCAACCACCCCAGAAATCCCCTCGATTCCTTCCACTTAACGAGGTCCATTTTCAAATTGTTAGCAATCCTATAAAAGCTGAAAGCTATCCATACCCTTCCAAGATTCTCTGAGTGAGACCCCACTTTTAGTCAGATCTGAAATAGAATACATTCTTCCTTTCCACATTTCACCGAGATAGAATACATTCTTCCGTAAGAAGAGATAGAATACATTCTTCCTCTCTTGCCTAGATTCTGAGTGGAGATCCCACTCTTAGTTTCATCTTTCAAGATTCTCAAAATGGAGATCCCATTTTTAGTCTCTTTCATCGAAACGTGACAAAATCCTTTCTTTCCAACACCGAGATAGAGACAAGATCCTCCTTCCTCTCCATCAATAAGAGATAGGATACAAAACCTTCTCTTATTTCCTCAATTGAGCTGAGAGGAGACACAAACCTTCCTCTCCATCGGCAAGAGATAGGATACAAACCTCCTCTCTTTTTTCATTCCCCCACCCTGAGATAGGAGACAAGATCCTCCTTCCTCTCCATCGGCAAGAGATAGGATACAAAACCTTCCTCTCTTGTTCATCCCTACCCTGGATAGGAGACAAGATCCTCCTTCCTCTCCACGGCAAGAGATAGGATACAAAACCTTCCTCTCTTGTTCATCCCTACCCTGAGATAGGAGACAAGATCCTCCTTCCTCTTCACCTTCGGAAATAGAATACATTCTTCCTTTCCCACCTCAATCAATCTTATTCCTGCTCAATCATTTCTCCCACAAAAGAAGGCACCAAGATTCATCTTGGGGAATTTGATCCCGAATCCTAAGCAGGGATAGGTCGACGCCTACGCCGGGTTAGTCTTCCCGTGAAAAAGACGAAGCCTACGTATTCAACATCGTAGCATTAAGTCTAAGAGAGTTTCATTCTTTTAGCACAACGTTGTGTGTAGAACGGATTTAGATAATCTACATGCTAGCCCAACTCAAACGTAGTTGGTAAAGGCTCATCAAACCCGCTGAGGGTCGGGTCAATAACCCTAAAGCCGACGCCTAACACGCGTCAGCCGCTTTAGTCTTTTTTCCGATTGAAGAAGATACCGTAGTTTGATTCGGGGTATTTTATCCCAAGCCTAAGAAGGATAAAGTCGACGCTTCACACGCTGTCGGGTTTAGTCTTTTTCCGATTGAAGAAGACACCGTGAGTCCGATTCGGGTATTTTATCCCAAGCCTAAGAAGGGATGAGTCTACGCGGTAACACGCTGTCGGGTGGTCTCGCCCGTAAAGAGTACCGAGCCTATGTATTCAATATCATAGCAACAAGTCTAGAAAAGTTTCATTCTTTTTAACAACGCCACGCGCGGAACGGATCCGTGATAATCGCGACGCTAGCCCAACTCAAACGGTGTTGGTAAAGGCTAATCAAACCCGCTGATGGTCGGGGTTTGCCAAAATCCTATAAGTATTATGGTTAATTATTTCGACGGCAAAAGAATCATAATAAACAATGAAGGGAATAGATCTTATTCATTTGAAGTAAACATAGAAGGAGCTACAATTGTTTAAACATCAAGTCTATGACAAAGGATTTGTTGTTCGAAATGGAGACACTTCATCACTATAAGCCCGGTGGAGTTCTCCCTTCAACTCAGCTCAAGGACTCTCATCGGTATTCGTCTTCGCGGGCTACCCTTTCTCGATCTCAGCTTTGACAGCTCGAAGTTCCCTAGACGCTGACGGCGAGAGCTTTTCCTTGTTGGCCTTAGCCCAAAATACTCATCTTATCTTCCTCTCATGGAGCTCTCCCCGAAAGCGATATCCTCTCCGCACTCGCCACAATATCACCGATATGGCTTAGGAAGAATATATGTCTCAACAACAACAGCTCCGAAGCTGATCGGCGCTGCCTCTCCGCGATCTAGACCTCGAGCCAGAAAACACGAAAGCATCGGCCATGCCTCTAAACGCTGCCGGTCTCGAGAAGCACGCGATGGTGGTCGCCGCCAATGGCTCCGAGCCAGCTCAGATAACCCATATCCCGTATCAAGGCCATCCAAAACCTCGAAAGAGCCGAAGAGCAAGGGGAGTGTCGAACGCCTCAAAGGAAAAAGGCCAAAGAGGCCAACCGATGGCTAGCACTGCAATCGCTGATGACGCTCATCAACGCAGAACCTTTGAGGCAACAAAGGACTCCTAAACCGAGATTCCGAGGAGTATTCTTTCGATGATGATGAAGTCCCACCATCTTCAAATATCTCCTTGCCAACAACAAAATCAAGCTACCACCTATCATGAATCAAGAGGAAGCTAGCAATACTGGATCCAAAGTACCGTATGCATTCACGAGGGTCTCATCACCCACCAAGGCTTGTATTACTCAAGAATAACATCCAAGCTTTGTTGACGCCGGCCATAACACCAAAATAGGCCAAACAAGAATGGCAAGCACTACGTAAGTGTATAACAGTATAAACCGCCCCTTCCTCCGATGAGTATAAGAGGTTAAACTATTCCTCTCTTACTCCAAATAGGATTACGAGTATAAACTATTTCCTAATTTGTCGAGAAGTTCCTAAGAATATTTCCATAAAAGATATTCTTGGGATAACTCGACAAGGGATCACATCGACATCAACTCGTCAGCCAATCCTACCCCAATAGACTACGGTATAAACTATTTCCTAATTTAACGAAGTTCCCGGAGAATATTATCATATTCTCAAGGATAACTCGATAACCCTCAATGTCTTCCCATCGTGGAACCTCAAAGAGATAAATTGATAAATTCCGACAAGGCTTATATTGACGACGACAACGCTGCTCTACCTTGAAAGAACCTCCCATTGTATCAATGCCGATTAGGTGTCACCGAAGGTCTGGCTTGGTCAACAGCTTGGAATTGGAATAAATCCCAAGAAGAATTCTCCCATCAGGATAACCGTACTCCAACAAGGAATAATACAAGAGCGATGCCAACCAACGCCGTCAGCCGGGCGATTCATCGATCAACGGATCCATCGCGAAGATCGCACGCCGGTCAACGCGCTGCACTCGCCGATTGAAGGCTAAAATCCATATAGTTTGACGCCAATTAACGCGTCGCAGTGAAGGATTCCCCGATTAACAGAGGAATCTCGATGGTCAATTGGACAACAATTCACCGACACGAGTCAACAACAAATGAACTCGCTAACTACATTTTGAATTCTAACAAACGGTCAAGCAATAAATGCAAGATCAGAACGCCTCTGCATCCTACAAAGCACCGGACAACCCGAGAGGATTGGAAGAATCAAAATATCGAGGCTATTCTCAAGAAGAAATTCATCAATCGACCGGGTCAAGATCTCAACAACGGTCAAATAAAAATGCATCGTAATACCTCGCAAAGAATCCTACAAAGCACCGGAAAGACCGGGAGTGGAGAGATCAAGCGCCGAGGTCATTCACAAGTCCTATCACGCCAACTAAAGGGTGAAGGGTTTATCATGTCCAGCATCCTGCACTCATCAAGAATCGACCAGACGCTTTGGAGGGGTATCCCAGCAAAAATTGCTTATCGCGACCAACAAGACTCGTAAACGGTGGGTTGACAACCGACGATCCGTCCGGACAACGCGACTGAAAACGCCTGGCATTGACTACGCCGCAAGACGATAAAGCGAAGTCGACAAACGCATGTGAGTTGACAAGGCGTAAATCGACAAAGGCTTCGTAAGGAGGGATCAATCTAACAACGGGCCGCATGATCGATCGGATTAACGCCAACGAGATCGATTCAACGCCCATGAATCGCCATTTAAACCGCTGACGGTTAAAATCAATCAAATGAATCGAAAGCACGACGTGAAACGTATCGATCGGATTTCGTAGAAATAAGTAAACCGAACAAACCAAGAGTTGGTCCCGAGCCAAATACGATCAATCTAAGTCCGGAAAGACCAAGAGTCGCAATAGGCAGACCCAAGCCCGAGACCGAAAACGGCAAACGGGCGGAAAAAGGGCGAAAACGGGACCTGCCGCAGGTGGTTTCGCCAAGTGGCCGAGGTGGCTCGACCATGTTGGCCGAGCACCGGCCAACTTGGCCGAGGTGGTGCCGGCAAGGGTCGGAGCCACTTGGGTTCGCCTACCCCCATCCTATAAATGGGGGTTTTCTCGCCCGGGGATTTTTTCTCGGATTTTGGTCGATTTCGGGATTTTCGGAGATCTCGGATTTTCTCGATATTTGTGAGAGAGTTTCACGAGATCTACGAGCCGCCGACGCTTCCGCCCAGCACCGGCAGAAAAGTTCAGCCCGCCGATCTACAATCGCGAGGTAAGCTTAATTCGGGTCGGCCATGTATAGCCCGGATTTCTCCTAGTAGATCTCACCCGCCCGCCATCCTCTCCTTCGCGAGGTGGATCCCCGGCGGCATCCTCTCCTTCGGAGTGTGATCCCTTAGGCGCTGCTTCTTCGGAAACGAGCCCCTTCACGTCAGAATTCCGTAACCCGGCTTTACCAGATCCGAATTGCGCGTGGTCTACGGACAATAAAAGTCCCCGACACAGGCGAAGAACCCACACAAGTGAGGATCCCGAATAATAGAGATCCGAGTGTTTGTTCACAAAAGGAAAAAGTTATAATTTTTGTTTTCATTGTACGCCTGAAATAAAAAGGCATTTTCTTTTTGTTTGAATTTTGTTGTAGGCCAACGAAGCTGTAAACAAGTTCAACAAACAATGAATACAAAACCCACTTTTACCGTGAACAAGCCTCAGGTTTATCTCCATTAGTGTTGAGATTGACTTGCAGTTGAACATCTCGTACTTCAGCAACATGTCCTTCACATACTTTTCTTGGGAAAGGAACAATCCATCCTTTCTTCGATCGACCTCCAATTAGAGGAAATGCTTGATCTCCACAAGCTTCTTCATTTGAAATCTGACCGAGAGATTTGTCCTTATTCTCTGGATTTTCGCCATCATCTCCGCTAGGATTAAGTCATCCACATAGACCAACATGATTGCTAGCCTATTGCCGCTGTTTGAAAAATATACTAGAATCAGAGGAGCAAGAGAGTATCCACTTTGAATTAAGAACTCACCAATCTTGCCGCACTGCTTTGAGCTTGCTTCAATCAGAGAGCTTTCTTTAGTTTGCAAACATAACTTTCCTTCTACTTGATCTCAAATCGATGAGTTGCTCCACATAAATCTCTCGATCCACCTCATCGTAGAAATTCATTCTTCATGTCCATCTACCAAAGCTTCCAACTCTTGTCGGTCGCTAGAGCTAGAATAACTCGAACTATTGTTATCTTGACAACTTGATCAATGTCTCATCATAATCCAGCTCACACTATTAAGAGAATACTCAAGCCACCAAGCATGCTTTGTATCTCAATTGACCCGTCCGTCGAGTTTTGACCTTGTAAACCCATTTACAAGAGATAGGTTTGATATCCCTAGGCTTCGCACTAACGCAAGTTTGGTCTCACAAGTGGCTTGAATTTCTTCCTCCATTGCTTGTCTCCATTTACGGTTACGTATGCTTCCTCAAAGGTAGATGGCTCCTTCACATCTTCTATAATGGCAGATTAGCATACTTAGGATTCGACTTCCTGGTCGGTTGATCTTCGTTATTTTATCGGTTCTTATTCGATATCCTCTATCTCGCCGCAAGACTTCTTCTCGGTGTTGTCTCGATAAGCAACCGCCTTTCAAGGATTATTCTCCTTTGAGGATGTTGAAGAACTTGATTCTGACTTATTTGATTGATGTAAGTCTTCTTGACTTGGCTCCCCTAACTTTTCTTGTAACCGATCATCTAGATCCTTAGAATATGGTAACACAACTTCCTGTGAAGCCCACCAAGATGAGGCTTCGTCAAACATAATATTTCTCGATGTGTAGCACCATCCAGTCGTAGGATCACAACATCTTCATCCTTTTCTTTCACTGTCATACCCCACAAAAATACACCTTACGACTGCTTGTCGAACTTGTCGATAAATGATCGTGCACAAAGACATAACACACACAACCAAAAACTCTAAAATGGCTTACTGTTGGCCTGGTATTCCACAGCTTCTAAAATAGTGACATGAACTCTAATTTTGGTTGTGGTAGCCGATTGATCATGTGCACCGTAGTTTTCATACACTCCGCCCAAAAACGTCTTGACATGTTCTTGGCATGAAGCATGCTTCGACATATCTCGCAAGATGATGATTCTTCCTTTCTAAAGCGCCATTTTGTCAGGAGTATTTGGGCACGTAGTCAGCCATTGAATCTTGTGCTACTTCAAGTAGTCATAGAACTCCTTTGATGTGTACTCTCTCCTATTGTCTGTGCGTAGGCAATGAATCATGTTGCTGAGTTCTCCTTCGATTTCTTCTCAGAATTGCTTGAATTTGGAGAGTGCATCAGATTTTTCCTTCAGGAAATAAACCCAGATATACCTCGACTAATCATCAATGAAAGTCATCATGTACCACATGCCACTTATCGATTCCTGCTTCACTCAGCCGAATACATCTGAGTGTACAAGCTCCAAAGGTTCCTTTGCTCTGAATTATAACTCCTCGTATGATAATTGATGCGCCTTACCATACTGACAACCTCCGTACACAGGCCCTCCTTGAATCTCCAAGTGTGAACATTGATTTTTTCATCATGATCTTGAGCTTGTGATAGCTCACATGGCCAAGCCGAGCATGCCACAAATCAGCCGTCTCATTCTTTCATGCTTTATCTATGTATGCCGATTCCGACGACATTACATAGATAGATTCGACTCTTCGCCCCACCATGATAGGTTCTCTTAGTGGATTCAAGTTTTGATAGACTTTTATATCTTGTGATCCAAATACTACATAATTTCTGGAAGCCGTTAATTGGGAAATGGATATGAGGTTCTTTTTCATACACGGTACATGGTATACATATTATAGTTGTATCCAATTCAGATTAGCAGTTGTAAAACACGCCTTTTCGATGTGTGTGACAGGCAATCTTGAATTATTCACTATCATAACTTCTCGGACGCCTTTATACTCCTTCATGTTGACAAGCTTCCCCTTGTCTCCCGTCATGTGGTTTTGAACGGCCATAATCGATGATCCAATCTTCACTATAGCTAATTTCTTTACGATCTGAAATCGCAGCAGTAAGTGCTTTCGATTCTCCACAATCGAATATATCAACGACCTCCTCTTCATCAAGTGATGCTTCTTCGACGATGGCCACAGATGCTTGGGCATCCATTCTTCTTCATTGTCTTGATATCTACGCGATGTTGCAGCATTGCCCTCTATAGGTCTTCTCTTGTAGCCATAGTCTCTAGCTGGTGTTCTTCCCAGCTTGTAGCAGCCTACCGTTAGGTCGCTTCGCCAGCGACACCTTGCTTCTCGATGTTGTGATTTTCTGGTGTATGGTCTTTCTGGCTGCCCTTTTGAGCCAGCCTCTCCATACCACTCTTTGCTCATGCCTTTTGGTTTGTCTCTTTCGTTGCTGCTGAACAACTCTTCATCTTCACTTTTCATTGAAACGCCATTTTTGGTCTCTCAGCGAAGCAAGCTCTCCAACCCAATAGTGTTGGTTGAGTCGGCCACCGTGTAGCAACAATGAGCCCGTGGCACTCTAGTTTTAAACCATAGACGATTATTCTTCGTGATCCTTGCATCCAACACTTTAGAGTCTAGATCTAAAGCAATATTTAAGCAAAGTATCTTTACTTACTTTAAGTGCTGGCCGATTGTCAGATCCTTCTGTTGCAAGGTCATCAACTGATTCTCAAGGAGTTGAAGTCGAACATCATTCTTCTTTGAGAATAGTGTCGCAAATGTAGCACATGCCTCCTTTGGAGTTTTGGCATCCCGAGTATAGTCCGTGAGATCTTCTTCTATAGTGGTCTTGAGCACGTATATAGCCTTGTCGGCTTTAATGTTCCACTTCCTTAGTGCTTCGCCAACTTTCTGAGGTGTTGTGGTTTCGACACCCCTGACAACCTCCCAGAGGTCTTGTCCTTGTAAATAGGACTTTATACAAGTCTCACAGTAGCTGTAGTTATTGCCGTTTTGTTTTTTGAGTGTAGCAGTAGTACTTGCTAGATCCGCCATCATGCCGTGGTACTGCTTTAGTATCTCCACGCAAGTCTAGTCCTTGACCAACCAACTTCACAGTCTCGGACTGAGCACGAACTTCGGCTTTCAATAACGTCGACAAGATCACCATAGGAGAGAGCCGATCCCTGACCGCCTGCTCTGATACTAATTGTTGATTTATGAGAGTGGCTCTGATATCACTTGTTGAGTTGAGAAGAGTGATGGACACTAAAAAATATTTTGTTATTATTTCTTTAGTAGTACAACACTCAATACTCTCTAATGCAAACACTCTCTCTAATACAAACACTCTCTCTACCACAACTACACTCTTTTACAAACAGTCACTATTTATTTTTCTCTCTCTTTATTGCTTTCTTTGTTTTTCTCTTGCCACTGGGATGGCTCTCTCATTGAAACCTTAAAGGCCTTTTATAGGTCTCGTGAAGTGGTTGGTGTACACTGTAGGGGGTAGGTGGTTACTATTGAAATGGTGGCTGGGTGGTTAAGGTAGATAGCTGCTGACTTTAACATGGGATGCTTAGCAAAGCATACGTTTGAAACTAAGATTTATTATGTAATTAATTCGAATTCATGAAACCTAAGGGTACCTCTAGCCAAAACAAATGATTAGATCCATAGTATATAGTACGAATTATTGATTTTTATGTGTTCAAGGAGAGTAATTAGTCTTGTTCGAGGAGAGTAATTAGTCTTAGGGTCTGTTTCGTTCATTTGGTAAAAGAAAAAGAATGGGAAAATGGTTACAGAAAAGCTTTTTCATGCCTTTCCAACAAATTTTTTGGGCCTATTTGGTTAATTTCCAAATAAAATTAGAATAGGAATCCAATGCAAAATCTCATTTTCAAGCCTTTAAGGGGTATTTCCGAAAATATTTTTTCTTTGTTTCACACAAAAAAAAAGATGAAACCTCTCTCAACACAAATCCATATTTTGGATCAAACTTAAAAATATAGAAATAACATTTTAGTCAAGAGATAAACCTAAGAGAGATCAAACTCAATTATTAATTAACTCAATAACTATGAAACAAAAATCAAAAATTTCAAGATTCCTCCTTTAACTCAATAACTATGAACACAACCCAATTATTAATTAAAAAATAGAGATTATTAAAAATTAAAAATTTCAACAGTTCATAGTAGATCCAAAAGGGAAGATTTTTTACAAAGTGAGGTTTGATGTCAATTTTAGCCAAAGAGATAAACTTGAGAGAGATCAAACCCAAAAATCCACAATCGATTTTCAAGAAGAAACAACTAGAAATTTTAGAGAACTTTCACAAATTAAAATTGCGTAAATCCCTAGTTCTTAGATTCGAGACTAAATCCCATAGTTCTTCACAATTTTGCTGATTTTTGGTGTTTTATCAATAGGTTTTCACAAGAAAATAGAAGAGCCCAAGAATGGTGGTGCAAAGAAAAGGAGAGAGAGAGGAAAAAGGCGTTGATCTTATTTTTTTCCCAAAGGTTCCCATTGGAAACCCCGTCCTATTTATTATTATTTTAACTCGCTTCCACTCAATTCCCTCAATAAAACTCGAAATTATCTTTTTTTTATGATGTTTTTCACATTTTGGAGCAACAACAACAACAACAACAATAACAACAACCAAGCCTTTATCCTAAATGTTTGGGCCTACATGAATCTTATTCTTCCATTCCATCCTCGCATGGGTCATCTCCTCCGTTAAGTTGATCCTAATCATATCCTTCTTAATTACTTCTACCCAAGTCATTCTAGGTCTACCTCTAGATCTCCTAGCCCCATTAACTATAATATTATCGTTTTTCCTAATCGGTGCACTAAGCGGTCTCCATTGTACATGACCAAACCATTTTAATCTATTCTCTCTCATTTTATCCTCAATAGGAGCAACCTCTAATTTACTACGGATGCACTCATTTTTTATCCTATCTTTTAGTGTATGCCCACAAGACCATCGCAACATTCTCATTTCTGCTACACTCATTTTTTGAACATGTTATTTTTTAACTGCCCAACACTCTGACCCATAAAGCATAGTTGGTCTTATAACTGTCCTATAAAATTTTTTCTTTAGTTTCATTGGTATTCTACGATCACATAAGACTCCCGAAGCCCTCCTCCATTTCAACCATCCCGATTTGATTCGATGCACAACATCATCCTCTATCTCACCATCATGCCTAATGATTGATCCTATATAGCGAAAATGATTAGTTTTAGGTATTTCTTGGCCATCAATGTGTACCATAGGCTCCCTTTCTTTCCTAATTTTACTAAAAATGCACTCCATATATTCTATTTTTGTTCTACTAATTCTAAAACCTTTAGATTCAAGAGCTTATCTCCATCTTTCTACTTTATAAATGATGCCTCTTCTAGTTTCATCAACTAAAACTATATCATCTAAATAACATACACCATGGGATTTCATCCCAATGTGCTTAGTAAGTTGGTCCATAACTAATGTAAAAGGTAAGGACTTAAAGCTAAGCCCTGGTGTAATCCAATGGTAATAGGAAACGGTTTAGTCTCTCCTTCATTAGTTCTTACTCTAGTCTGTACTCTATCATATATATCTTTAATCACATCAATATATATACTAGATACATATTTTTTTCTAACACCCACCACATTACCTCTCTAGGCACTCTATCAAGCTTTTTCTAGATCGATAAAACCATATGTAGATATTCTCTCTCTCTATATCTCCATCAACCGCCTCAAAATATGTATAGGTTCCATAGTGGACCTCCTGCATAAAACCAAATTGATTTTCAGATATACTTGTCTCCTTTCTTAGTCTCTGTTCAATTACCCACTCCTAAAGTTTCATAGTATAACTCATGAGTTTTATACCTCGGTAATTTGAACAACTTTGTATATCTCCTTTATTCTTGTATATCGGTATCAAAGTACTAATCCTCCACTCATCCGGCATTCTTTTCGTCTCGATAATCTTATTAAATAGTTTAGTTAACCATCCTAAGCCTATATCTCCAAGACATTTCCAGACTTTAATAGGGATACCGTCCGGATACCGTCCGGTCCTATGACTCTTCCACTTTTCATTTTCTTTAGAGCATCTTTAACCTCGCTAATCCTAATTTTTTGACAATATCTATAATTTCTATCATTCACTATATAGTCAAAATCTCTATTTTGCTCACTTGTTTGGTTATCATTAAACAATTGATGAAAGTAACTCCTCCACCTCTCTTTTATTTCCCCGTCGGTCACTAGAACTCTTTGATCCTCACTTTTAATACACCTAATATTACCCAAATCTCTACTCTACCTTTCTCTAATCTTAGCAAGCTTTTGTATATCTTTCTCTCCCTCCTTAGATTCTAACTTCTTATAAAAATTTTCATAAGCCTTGTATTTATTCTCACTAACCACTCTTTTTGCTTCCTTCCTTACTAGTTTATATTTTTCCAAGTTTTCCCTACTCCTACACTTTTGCCACTCTTTATATAAAATTTTCTTCTCTCTAATAGCCTTTTGCACACTCTCATTCCACCACCAACTCTCCTTACCGTCTAATCCACCACCAACTCTCCTTACCGTCTAATCTATAACCTTTAGATTCTCCTAGTATATCTTTAGCCACTTTTCTAATACAAGAAGACATGCTATTCCACATAATATTAGTCTCATTATCTATATTCCATATAGCTTCTTTCATTATCTTATCTTTAAATGCATTAAATTCTCTCCTTTTAAATTCCACCATTTAGTTCTTATTCTCTTGTTCACGTTAGTTTTTCTACTCCACTTCTTAATAGATATGTCTAAGACCATCAATCTATGTTGTGTACTTAAACTCTCTCCCGGTATAACTTTACAATCTTTGCATATTCACCTATCCACTCTTCTAGTAAGAAAAAGTCTATTTGACTATTATTAAAATCACTTTTAAATGTTATTAAGTGTTCATCCCTTTTTCTAAAAGTGTATTTGTTATCAAATCATAACGATATTGCAAACTCTAAAATCGATTTACCCATATCGTTCTTATCTCCATACCCAAACCTCCATGTATCCTCTCATATCTGTTATTATCCTTACCAACATGCCCATTAAGATCCCCTCCTATAAATAATTTCTCTCCAAATGGGATTCTTTGTATTAATTCATCTAATATATCCCAAAATTCCCTTTTAGTACTCTCAGGCAAGCCTATTTGTGGTGCGTAAGTATTAATAATATTAATAACCTCTACACCTAAGACAACTTTTATTAGTATTATTCTATCTCCAACTCTTTTTACCTCTACAATAATTTCTTTTATTATATTATCTACAAGAACTCCCACTCCATTCTTATGCTTCTCTTTTCTGACATTTTTGGAAATATTTCTAAAATGTTTTCCAGAATACCAAATAGCAGAATAGAAATTCTATTTTACTAAATCGCATTAAGTGAAAAGTTATGTTAGTAGGTTTTCGTTTTCCACCCTTTTACCCGAACCAACAGTTATAGAAACAAAGATGATGTAATACTATTTTATTTGAACTCTTGTCTTTTGTTCAGGAGTAAGAAATGGAAAAGGAATACTTATAGTAACATGATGAAATGGAAAAGGAATACTTATAGTAACATGATGAGACAATTTTAATTATGAAAAATTATGAGGATAAGAGAGAGATGAGGCAATAAACAATTAAGAAACAATGAGCTTTCCACAATCCACTCTATTTCCTTCCAAATCAAGAGGATGTGAGCTCCCATGAAACTTTCCACTTTCACTTTATAGAAAATTATTTCTATAAACCTAAATTGAACCAAACATAGGAATAATAAATGGTTGGAAATATTTTTGGAATTTTGACAAATACCTTTATTATTTCTCTCCATTTCTTAAAATTTGGCGAACCAAACAGCTCATATATGTGTCCACATTCATCCGGATTACTCTATTACTCTTAGTGACCCTCAGATATGTGATGTGGCAAAATTAAGTATCAATCTCAAAGGAATTGAGATAAAACCCTAGTCGAGTGCTTGGAATACGTGGGAATCTGTAATAACACTAAGTCAAACATCTACCTTCTTTAGCAAAAATCTAGAGAAGTAACTAGTATTTTTAAGGTACAACCGGAAAGGTAATACAACCTCATTGTAGGTTTAAATGATCTTAAGATAGATCCCGATCTAGAAATCAATATAAGTCATTTAAGCCAACATAAAAGAATATGGATGCCCTAAGAAATATTTATCACGGTAATACCATTAGAACTATATGTATAAATCAACCAAATCTAAGAAAAATCTCTCTTCCTAAAAGATGAAGGATCTAGTTCCTCTTCAAAACAACCTAAAGAAATCTTAAAACCAAGAAGAAGGATTTAACTTCCTATTGAAAAATCAAGATGTCCGTTATCACCCCTCGAATATGTCCATTCTCTAAACTGATTAAAAAAGAGTTAGCTATTTTACAAGTGTTACAATTGCATATCCGAATATAACGCCTAGCCCATACCTTAATAGATACCGGAGCCAATATAAGCATTATTAGAGGAGAATTTGTTCCTTCACATTATAGAAGGCAATGCAATAATCATCAAATAATTACGCCCTTAATGCTAAGGCAATTACAATCACAGAAAAGATCAAAAATCTTCCGTCATTTTGAAACAATTGATAGAAAAGAAATTGCTCTAACTCGTTTTGCCTATATTATGGAAAGTGACCATATGGAAGATATTATTATAGGCAATAATAATATAAACAATTGGTTTCTGTTACCATCAATAAATATGTAATTAAACTTATATTTCTTCCCTTAGAAGAAATTTCCTATTCTAAAAATCTCATTTATGTTTCGCATAGGCATAGGATTTACCCTTAGACATGCAAAGACAGCAGGTGGTGAATTATTAACACCACCAACACCAATTAAAGAAATCAAGCAACTCAACTATAATATACCGGTTGCTAATAATTTTGAAAAACTATACATGCAATGTTATCACCCTTATATAGTGATAACCCTTGTTACATTTTGATAAAATCCCTCGTTACGATACCATCCAATTAAAAGATTAGTACAAAGGGAAAAATTATTGAGATTAACCCTATAGCCTAACCTTGAAGATAGAAAAGAGTTTGAAACCTAGATAGTTGAGCTATTCAAACTCAAATTAATTTAGAAAACTAAATCAAACTCAAGTTAATTCAAAAACTAAATTAAATCATTCTTCTCTAGCATTCATGATAAGAAATCATGCAATAAAAGAGAGAAAAGCTAGGATGTTCATTAATTATAAAAGGTTAATGAAGCCACCAATTTGATGGATTCTTCATTCCAAACAGTGAACTATTATGAATGGAAGGACATTATGAATACAGGATGAAGAAAGTAAAAAGCTAAAGATTCGATAACCAAATGGAGGACATTATGAATGGAAGGACATTATGAATGGAGCTTTATGCCATTTAGTCTAAAAATGCTTGTCAAATATTCCGAAATTGATGAATAATATTTCCAAGACCTCCTCTTCGTTGTTGTCTATATAGGTGACATCTTAGTGTTCTCAAAACAAAGAAAGAACACCGATAGCAGAGTATAACTATTGCTCAATCATAGAGTCATTCTATCCACTAAAAAGATTACCTTAATAAAAGAAGATATTGAATTTTTAGGAAAAAGAATTAGATGTATTCATATTGAATTACAAGGCCATATCATTACAAAGATCAAAGAATTCAAAGAAAAATTTGAAACTCTAAAGGATCTACAAAGCTTTTAAGATCACTAAATTATGGGAGAAGGTATATACCTAATCTCTCTCAAAAATATCTTCACTCTAATAAGCTTATTGAAGAATAGAAGAAATATAAAGACATAAATAATAAAAATGTAACCAGATGGGACACTAATAAAAATCAAGATAACCCTCAATGATGAACAATTAAAAGAGTTTATTAACATCTCTTAAAAAAGAGTTTATTAACATAAAAATAAAATAAAAGAATAAAAATTCTTTATCACCACAATTTGAATAATACATTAGTGATTCAAACTGATACTTCAGATACACATTGAATTTTATTTGCACTTCCTCCCGCACATCTGCGCTCCAACTTGATGATAACACATAATATAATGCTCATCCCCTTCTAACATAAAAAAAACAACACAACATGGCGTAGGTTATATGCTTCATTATCTATTTAAATATTTAATAAATAAATAATATTCACAATAATTTCAATAAATAGATCATCATAGTTTTAAAATATAACGTGAAAATGACCATATATTTTGTTACAATTTTTAACAAAAGTACATCATCAACTTAACAATCAATCCCAAATTAAGCAAATTTTCTTTAGGTTTTGGGTAAAAAAAAATCAAAGACAAAACACTCAGGCCTTAAGCAATATTAAAAGTACGGAAATTTATAACTTAAGGCCTCTCGATAGCTTAACTTACAAATGTAGTTAACATATTTTGTTAGTTATATTCATAATCTCATGATCACATACTGATGTTACCAAATTAAGCCATGAAGACTTAATAAACAGTTTTAAAGTAATTATTAGTTATTTCAAGTTTTAAAAAGAAAATACTCTCAAGTCTCTATAATAAAGTATATTGAATAAAACAAGTTATATTAAAATAATGTAAGTTATATTGAAATAATACATGATATATTATAATAGCATAGAGTTATGATGTGTCCGAGTTATTTCAAAAGGTTATCTAACATTGTAGGTCCATTAGATTAAATAATGCAAAATAACGAAGTTATGAAACGTATTTGTTGTTCAACAATATTCTAATCATTCTATGAAAAGTAAGTCCTAAGAATTTTTAGATCCAAAATCCTCAATTAATGTTTTGTTTGTTTTGAGTGAAAGTTTGCTGAAGAGTGAATGGAATTTTGCTGCCATGCCAGCAGCAAAATTCCATGATATAAATCTGCTCTTCTCTATAGAGCTTTCGAGATAAAAGAATCCTTAAATTCAATTTTACATCCAACTTTTATCTACCCAAGAAAAAAGAAAATAAATTAAAAATTAAGGGTTTTCTAGAATTCTAATTTTGTCAGGGTTCCATAATCCCATTTTCTCGGCTAAAATGACTCTTCAACAATCCTTAAAATGACTCTTGTTCTATTGATGAGTCATTAATTTTAGAAATAATTAAAGAGAATGGATTCCATACTTTTCTAAGTATAAAAATAGTTTGGAAAGGATAATCTAGTTATCAGTAGTCATATTTGTTAGCATCACCTGATATCGATTAGGTGGTCAATGCTAAGAATCTGATTTCTTGATGTTTACTAAGCATCGAACTAGGCTTTTGTTGTGAAAACAACTGCTCAAAGTTAGGGACTATTTAGTTCATCATTGTGGAAGTATTGATACTCTATTTTCCCTTGTTTGTGAGTGCAGTGTGCAAGGCAAGATTAAACTTTCTGCACTTTACTCAAAATTTGCCTCTGTTGTGAATTATCCTCCTCGGTATAATACTTTCTGGTGCTCCTTGAACTTTCCTAAGCATACTTTTATCCTGTGGCTTGCTATCCAATCTAAATTATTGACTTAAGGGTTGTTTGGAAGAATCAGATAAAACCTGTCGACCTACCCTACCTCATTATGCTTAAACCTGTTTATTTGGACTCACTTGGTCCAAATGAAAACTAGTTTAAGATCATTATTCGCTTAAAAATGGGGCCAGCCAAATTTCCAAACATTTGACAAACAAGAACAACACAAAATTGTGGCCGTGCTCACCCTACCAATTTTACAAAATAACCAAACACACCCTAAGATAGATTATCCAATGTTGACTTGTTGACTGCAAACCAATGTGTATTATGTTCACATGTTGTTGCCGAAAGTCGCTCTCAGTTATATTTTTTAATACCAATACTCTATGACTGTGTGGACTGTTGTTATGGAATGGGCTCACTTTCAATGGAGGATTTGTAGTTGGAACTTGCTTATTAGTTGGTTCTCATCAAGGCTTAAGGGAAAGCGTTACAGAAAATTAATTCTATTTAAAAATATAAACCAAAAATATAACAACAATAAATGTGTAAAAACCGAAAATATAAAACAATTAATATAAAAAAGTAAAAACCGAAAACATAAACTAAATATTTGTAGCATAAAAATCTAACAATTAATATTAGAAAAGTAAAAATCTGAAAATCAATATCTAATCTAAAAATTATATGAAAACCGAAATTAATTAATTAACTAATATAAAGATTATATTATTATTATTGTTAAAATATTTTATGTAATTATTATCAAACAAACTGAAAATCAATATCTAAAAATTTATCTAAACATATTTTTATGTTAAAAACCGAAATTATAACTGAATTTTTGTAAAAATAATTTTCAAAAATAATTTTCAATAAACTGAAAATCAATATCTAATCTAAAATTTTTATGAAAACCGAAAAATTTTTATTTTAAAATCTGAAATTATAACCGAAATTTTTGTAAAACAATTTTCAAAAAATATTTTCAAAACCGAAAATCAATAACTAATCTATCTAAAAATTATATGAAAAAGAAAATATTTAAAATAAAAAGCATAAATTTAAAATTAATTTCCATATTACTTAATCCCATAATTAGTTTTTGGTTGATTTTGGAATTAATTTATTTCAACAATAAATATGTAAAAATCCAAAATATAAAAAAAATTAATATAAAAAGTAAAAATCTGAAAAATAAACTAAATAATTTTAGCATAAATATCTTAACAATTAATATAAGAAAAGTAAAAATCTGAATATATAACAACTAATATGTAATATCAATAAAAATATTTCACCAAAATTAATTATTTAACCTCGTTTGATCCTAAAATGTAAAATATGAAAAATATAATAACAAATAATTTAAAAAAGTAAAAATCCGAAAATATAAACTAAATATAAAAACCAAAATTGTTAAAATGGAAATGACTTGTTAAGATAAAATTTGCAAAATTATAAAATTATAAATAATTAATTATCACGTTTGATCTATCCGCTATGAAGCCCTCTTTGAAAACCTCGATTGCTTACCTATAGCATAAGAAAAATAATCAAAATCCAAAATATAACAACAAATAATATAAAAAAAGTTTTACAAGTAATATAAAAAGTAAAAATCCAAAATATAAACTAAATACAAAAAAGCAAAATTGTAAAAACGGAAATGAATTGTTAAGATAAAATTGCAAAATTATAAAATTATAATTAATTAATTACCTCGTTTGATCTATCCGCTATGAAGCCCCTCTTCAAAACTCGATTGCTTACCTATAACATAAGAAAAATAATCAAAATCCAAAAATACAACAACAAATAATATAAAAAGTTTTTCAAATCATAAAATATTACAAACTAAAATTTTGGAAATGATTCTAATATAAAGTTCAAAATTTTTATTTTTTTCAATTCAAACGCCCATGGAGGTGATATATTTCGGTTTTGCATAAATTGAAACAATATTTTGAAACGATAAAATAGGTAGTATTATATTACGGTTATACTAAATATCCGAGATTTACCATATATTTCGGTTTTGCTTTAAATGAAAAGATATTTGGTAATAATAAATTAGGTAGAAATACAAAATATCCTAGATTTTCACTAAAATTGATTTTGCATTTAAAAAATATGTTAGGTAGTTATAAATTTAAAAGATATTTAATTATGGATATTTACTAAAAGTAGTTACTAAAATTCGGTTTTGTTTATCTAGTATGTAAAGTTTTGGTTTAGATATGATCTATTCGAGATTTCTTAAAATTAATTACCGAGATTTCTTAAACAAACTCGGTTTTTTATTTAGTATGTAATATTTGGTTTAGATATTTATCCGAGATTTCTTAAATTATTTCGGTCTTGGTTATGATGTAAATATTTGCTTTAGATATGTTTTGTTTTTCAAAATTTGATTATAAAAGATAATAAATTTGATTATAAAAGATAATAAATTTTGATTTTTGATGGATTTGATAGATTTAATTTATTTTGAGATGGGTAGATGAACGGTCGATCAATGACATGTGGCGGTTTTATTTGAGAAGAGGAATGGACGCGTCAATCGTGGGAGGGTTTGAGGGAGAAGGTTTTTAAAGTATACATATAGTAACAGATTATTCACGCCATGCAACTAACAAAGCTATTTTAATTTGTTTAAAGTGTACTTTATTTATGTGAATCCTTTTTCACTGACCTTTTCCATAAAGTTCTACATCAACAACGGCTTTTAAATCTTACTAGCATTGGGATGTACAAATGCACCGCAATAGACATTAAACTTATTTATTCTGAATTTTATATAAAAAATTCATTGCATTTAAATACCCCAAGGTTTCTCTTTATGTTTTATATCACAAAGTTTAAATTTTCTCAAAAATACACCAATGTTTCTGAGATATAGTTTTAAAAATGTAATGACGTATTATTCTTATAAATTTGGGATCTGGGTATAAGTTTACCAAAGCATGAGAATGCTAATTTTTCTTTATTAAATATCAATTAAAATCAGTTTAGATAATTTTTTACCTAATAATAAATGTCACCAAGACATTAACAGCACGCGGACTTCTAGGCGCATCACACCACCGGACAACCACAATGTCCAAATGATATACTTAAGTCTCTTATCTACATATCTTAATCTTAAATATAAGATTTTAAAAATATTCTATAAAAATTTGTTTATCAAAGAATCTATAAGAAAAGGGTTTTGAATAGTAATTTATTTCCAAAACCCAACTCAAAACCAACATATACCTATGAAACCATTGTTCGACTCAACCAACTTTCTACTCTGAAGTACACCAGCCTCTTGGAAAAGATAAGAAAAAGGATAAAAATAAGAAAACAAATCAATCGTAGTAGGTAGGATCCAAAGGACGGAATAGTGATAAATGCATTCATTATACAAATAAAATCAAATGAAAGAAACACTAGATAGGATATATTCATCAATGATCCGAGATGAGATAATACCAAAACCTAATAGGAATACTAAAAGATAATGCATGACTGATCGATAATCGATCAAAAATAAACTCTCAATCCATGCACAAATATCCCCACTTGATGTATTTCTCAAAAGGAAATATTAAAGCTCATAGCTCAAAGCTCAAGATATCTTTATTTCATAAATTTATATAAATCAAGACAACGTAGCAACATTTCTCATCTCATGCATGTCAAACAAGCATGCTAAAATATATTAAAATTTCATAGCACACTTTAGTTAACTATATGTTATTTGAGATTAAACAATAATTAGGTAAATTTAAGGTGGACAACAAAATCACAACTCCCCAATCCAAAATGGGATTTTAGTAAACTTATCAAAATGGCCAACAAATCCCACATCTTAAAAGCTAAATTATCATTTATTCCCCATTTAAAACCCCAATGTTTTCATATCATCTCATTATAATTACACACACGATGTTGTCTAATCTCTTTCTATACTACACTAACTATTTAGTGAGAAATTTAAAACACAAAATGGAGGTTTGCAAATCCCCACATCACACTCGAAGTACCATCACTCAATACTTAGCAAGAAATATAAAAATTCTAAGAGCTGAAAAAATTAAGTTTTAACTATCCGATGATGTTTCCATCCAAAAAAAAAACTCACTAATGATGTTATCTCTTCCTAACATATCTTACGCACAAACCTGTAGGCAACAAGTTTGCACATCTTCTGATCATCATCATCTCAGCTAAAACCTTATCACGTTGATTTGTTACACCTCTTGTGTCCACCACCATCTCAGCTAAAACCTTACCACGTTGATCCAGACAAATATCTAATATTTAAACTCCTAATTCCCGTGGGTGACATGTGTACTCCAAAAGGGTACAGGTATAATTTACTCACAGTTGAACCATTATCCCAAGAGTCATCATACTATATTGCTCATATTATTGCAAAAAAATTATTTTCATATTGAAAACAACTCTTTATAGAGTTTGGGCTCAAGACTAAATTTCAAAGTCATGCTTCATCAAGTTTTAAGTTAACCGGATAACTATGAAAACATAATTCAAAAATATCAAATAAATATTTGAACACATTTAAAACTCATTAACAAAAGTGTACGCAAAGTTTTGACATTAAAAGAAGTCATATGTGAAAGTTACGGAGTCAAACGACTCATAAAACATAAAATTACAAGTTGCGCATGTTTTCAGAAGTCTGATTTTTGGACAATAGAGAACTAGTTTTTGAAAACTCTATACAAAGATGGCTGATTCTTCCAACCAGACGTCTGCTCTTGAATCAGATGGCTAATTTTTCAAACCACACGTCTGATACTTAGGTTTTGACAGATTTCTAAAAGTTTCTACTTAGGGTTTCATGTATCTTTCATTCACTATTCATGGGATAGTTTCCTATAACTTTTAACATAAACTCACAATTCTATCAAAAGTATAAAAGATCATAATTTTGCAAAAAGGATTTTTACAATTACAATATTAATATTTATTTTTCATAGCAAACGAAGTATGAAACATATCACCAAAGAAAATTAGCATATTGTCACCGTGTCCCAACTATGGATACGGACATGCAACTCTCGACGATGTGTATATGAGAACCGTGTCGGCCAGTCCTCATGCACATACTTAAGCCTTGTCTAGCCGAAGTTGTTGCAAAATCGTGGTAAATTATTAATTATGCACAGGTGGGAAAAATTGACAAAGGTCAACACCTGGTCAAACTATACTAAAATCCAGCAAAACAACTATAAACTACAAAGTATGATGGGACTCTAAACCGATAAACTATACATAAAGGCGTAACCTTAAAGCAACCACTTACCAACTCTTAGGAGGGTAAAACTATCCAATCGCATAACTGATCTAAAATTGATTACTCCGCAACTTGGAGAAAGAAGAAAGAAAATAAATCCAGGGATCGTCAGGCAAGCAGCCCACAACAAGTATCAAGCAAGAAAAGAAATGAGAGCAAGTGTAGATGGAGAATATCCTGGAGGATACACTCACAAAGATCTAACACAATGAACAGATAAGGGAGATAGACCAAATAGTGGGAAGAGTATGCATGTGTCCAAGATGCTAAAACATTTGAGTATAACCAGAAAAGCAATATAGATCAAAACCGTAACAAAACTGAAAATAAACATCCAAACATGCACGATATTGGTCATTACTATCTAAAACTTCTCATGCAAAATAACTCATGAATCTCACTAGAGAGATTTCATGTTGCAACCACTTCTCGATCCAATCAAGATTCCCATAATTAACATCTTATTTAGAAAGACCTTTCGAGGATGTACAAGTCACGGGATCCAAGGGGCCAAAATCGACCAAACCCTCTCATACAAATCAACAAGTCTCACAAGCAGCACCATGGCCCCATATATCTCCAAAGATTCATCCCTTGAAATTAAACCCATCGATTATTTTTATTGGTTTTTGTACATGAAATGTTATGCTTTAGTCCCGATAATCTCAACTCATAGAAAACATAATATCATGACACCGATATCTATCTAGATGGTAATGACTAGGTTGTTCAATTAGAGTGCACTCTACATCTTGAAGCTCAAAGAAAACGACATCCCAAATCATAAATCCAAATACATTATCTCTTCTCATAACTCATGTAAATAAGGAATTTCAATAAAATTTGGTATTCATGAGGCAATACCACGATATAGCACAAAGACAAATGAAACCGATATTCAAACAAGATTAGTTAGAAAATTCTCTAAACTAGTATACTAACGGGTAATATCACATCCCGCAACATGATAATAGAAATGAGTCTCACTGCACATGAGTGAGCCCAAAACTCATGGTCCAACATAATTTACTCAAAATTTATAATATACGGGTTGCATCCTTCATGTACGATAAGATCAGGGACAACCGTCTAACATCATCTAAGTCTATAATAGAAACTAAAACACACATTCCTAGCATCACAACACTCAGACCATAACCCACAAAACATGATTCGCATACACCTGAAAGCTTAATATGCATGTTTTCCAGAGAACTAGGTTTTGGAGGATTCCATAAAAATCCCAAAACTTCACAAGACATCAAACTATGTGCAAACACTTCTTGTCATGGGTAATATTCACTTCAAGGAAACCAACAAAGAAAACAGAAGTGAAATCAGAAGTTAGAATCTCAAAACATGCACATAATCAGAATTTGCCAAATTGTAGGTTGAGTGCATGCACTTAGTAGTTGGGCGTGTGCGCTTAGTGACACACAATGTCAAATAAGTGGCACATCCCCTTCTTAAATTGGGCTGCTACCCAATTAGGCGCGTGCACTTGAACTGCCAGATTGTAGTTTTTCTACAATTTATCGAGTTCTGCTATCACATACTTCAACCAATCCACATTCTACAGATTATTCATTTCTTAGATTCCTAATTAGAATTATTTTCTATTACTTTGAGCTTATTTCACCAAGAATCTAAAGAGAAATCTTGACATTTTGGTATTATTCAAATACATTTTTATATGGAAACTAGCTAGATCTAAGCAAACCCACAAATCAAAACATGTAACTGATAAATGAGCATGATTAAAATAAATATCCTAAGACACTGATCTAACAAGAAGAGGTAGAGATGCTTGCCTTGAGAGATATCGGTTGAAAAACTCGAGTTTTCTCCATTGATCAATCAAAACTCGCTCCTTGGATCTATCATGAATGCATCTCGATTAGAGCTACGATCAAAGATGGAAAGGAAAAGAGGTTAAGCACAAATCTACACTTGTTTTGGGAGAAACCTTCATGCTGTTGTCTTTGATGAGAGATTGGTTATTATGATCACCTCCTTCCTCTAAATCTCTCTTCTTCTTTCTAAGTTCATTCCTCTCACTCTCTAGGGTTTTCTCTCATTTTTGGCTGCCTAAACTCAGTTAGGATTTGGGGAGAGAAACCCCTTACTATTTATAGCTCAAAAGCTCACATACTAAACTTCTTAATATTTACGACAATATCACTCACTCTAATTCTTCACTTAAAACCCTAATCTAAACTTTCCAAACTCTTGGGTTGACTTTGTTAACTTCCTAACTTGAGCCTAAACTCCTTGGAAAGGTTTGGTCTAGCCTAGATATGGAGTTATTAATTTTGGGACTTTCGGTCGAAATGGGTAGCGGTATTGGTATCCGTATAAATACGAGATACACGGTTGTTGGTCTTTACATATATAAAACATGGTTTACTGATTTTACAATGATTTCTAGCATTCTAAGGTCAAATTCTCCTAGTGCATGTGCAAAACCATTAGGAAAATATAAATCGTCATGAAGGATCGAAATATGTTTAACACAATTATCTAAAATGTATAAAAGGAATCAATGGTGAAGAGATAGCAAGTTGATACTTGTTTGAAAGTGTTTCTACCGAAAAGAGATCTCAAATATGACTAATGGAGTGAAAAGCTCTCCTCTTCCTCCTAGCTTGACGACCCCCATTGATGTCGATCCGAAAATTTTGATCTCTAGAATTTATTCTGGTCCTTTATAAATGTTTTGGCTTAATGGGTCGACTAATAGTTTGATTATTTTTGAAAAACCTGATTTAGCCCTTTAAAAATCTCTATTTAACTAACTAAAACTCAGAGACACTTTTATAATAGATAAAAGAATCTATTTCATATCTCATCATTAGAAAATGATAACCTAAATTACTTTCCTATCTCGATGATGCAAGGTGTTACAATAGAAAACTATAAGGAGCTGATTCATAAAACTCTATCATTTAGAATAAAGGAGGACATTTAAAATTAATCATAGTCTCTATAAAAAATTAATCATAGTCAATATTTTAAATGTTATATTTTGCATTGACATATATCTAATACTTTTTAGAAAATAAACTTACCATTTTATACTTATAACTCATATAACATCTATAATGATATATCTCGTTGTTATTTTTGGGTAACAAGTTCACAATTTATTGATAGATTATCGATTACAAGTGCTCACTTTTCAAAAAACACAAATTACAAGTTTTAATTCTAGGAAAGTGTGCGAAAGAGACTAGATCTTGGCTCCATTGACTCACGCAGAAAGGGATCGCCTTTGTTAAAGAGCTAAAGAGCAGAGCTTTTGAGGTAAAGCGAGAGGATGAACTTGTGATGGAGGGCTTTCCTCGCTGAACAAAGCCAAAGATAATGGCAACAATGACCTAGGATAAAAAGATCGAAGGTCAGATGTTTAAGGCATGATAAACCTGACACATGGTCTTAAGATTAAGTAATCAAGGCTAAGAACTCTTGGATCGCAAGAGTTTGGCATAGTGGTGTGGGTGACCATCGCCGGTGGCCATGGTTTGGGATAACCCAAAGCCCAAGATGGCCACCAATTTGAAGCTAAACCAAGAAGAGAACCAATCCGAAAACCCGCTGAAATGTTGGTAAACGGGGATAGTTATAGGTTTAGATTTATGCTCCATGTTGAGTTTGCTATGATGTGATAGCTATCAATCAGGCCATTAATGTCGCGCAGTGCTTTTTTATACTTTTGGCCACGCTTGGTTATAAAAGTCAAATAGTTTTGGACTGTTCTGAGCCACTCTGGGTTTATTTGGTGTAAAAAATCTACTCTAGAATTTGTATTGGTTGAATTGTTTGTTACAAATCAAGAATCGCTTATAAATGTAAGCGCGGGAAGGCCCTTTTATTTAACGTGGGTTCGCCGGTAGCGATGGGATGCCTCCCTCGATGCTTGAGTCGAGTTTGCTTCCCTTGGACGATCCGATTGACATTGCGGTCGAAGCCAAGATGCGAGAAGCTCGCGTGGTTGAGTTCGGTTCTACCCGAGCTTGCTTGGATAGGGCTACAATGCAAGAGTTTGCAAGGAGCTCAAGAGCCTCCAAACTGAGGATTCGGTGGAGACTTTAAATTTGCCGAGCCTCTTAAAAGTTCAAGTCCTAAAGAAGGCTAAGACCAGCGTCAACTTGAGAGTCTTAGAAACATAGCAAGCCTCTCAAAATACTAACCCCTTCTCATGTGGAGATGGTGGCTTATAAATAGGCAAGGAGAGGCATTGTCACTTCCTTGATTTGTGGGATATGGCCATGCCCGGTTGAGGAGAGCCATACTCTATGGGATGTGACCACTATGAAGGGAACCATGCTCTCGTGGAATGTGATCACTATGGGATGTGACATCTCCCATGCTTCAAGTGGCGGTCTTGAAAGTCTCGTGGTGAGCTTGCCTTATGCGCGAAGCTTCGCACGCGGCGCAGGTGCCTCTCAGAGGCGAAGCTTGGTCTTTGGCGCCTGCATGCAGCTAACCAAGGGTCCGCGATGAGCTCGTGCCTTCAGCGAACTTCCAAGTAGGCAAGCAGGTATGGATGGCGAGCTCGAGCATCAGTGGCGAAGCTCGAGCTATAGTGTAGGCAAACTCAAGCACAAGTTCGGCGAGCTCAAGCTACAGCCAAGTTCTTAGTCTTCGTGCAGACCGATCATGCAGCGAGGTTGGGCTATCAGCAAGCATGGTTCAGCGAGCTTGGCCTTCGTGAGCTCATGCCTTCAGCGAGCTCCACTTACAGTGAGCTTGAGCTTCAAGCCTTCAGCGAGCCTTGGGTGAGCTTGTCTTGTGCGTGCGAGCTCTAAGCGCAGGCGAAGCTCTAGGTCTTCAGGTGAGCTTGCTCTTCGTGAGCTAAGCTCCTTTGCTTGAGCTTGCTCTATAGGCGAGCTCCGCAACATGTCACTTAAGAACAGTCATAACTTTCAACCGTGACGGCGGAATTAGACGAATTATATATAAAAATCGACTATCTCGACAAGATGGAGCCAACTAAACCTACTTGAAGGGTTTGGTTTGTTCTCGATCATTGCCAAATTCCTTCCGGTTTGAGATATCAAAGACTTTTGTCTATTTTGTAAAGTCAAGCATCTGGTGAACTTAACCTTTAGGTGGGCCTCGACTGTGGACCCTTAAGCTCTTTTGCTTGTTCCGAAGTTGTCGCAAGGATTAAGGTAATTTTATTGCCTGGTGGTTACATACATATGTGATTGGACTTTCAAATCTTGAGCATTTAGTGCAGATTTGGTGATCCGATGTTTGACAAGGGTCGCCGCCATTGAGCTATCATCGCTATGAACCTCACTCTCTTTCAACGCCTGCTCTGGGTCCATGCCGCTCAGGCCATGCCCTGATAGGTCACTCCCATCTAAGGCCATGCTCGCTTTGAGCCATGCCAACTGGCCATGCCGCTTGAGGCCACCGTCCGAGGCCATGCCCATCCGAGACTACGCCTGCAATATGCCTTGTTGAGTTGATTTCTCGCTTGATTTAGGTTTTGGGATCATCTATCCTGCCAATTTTGTGGACTCTCTTGATTTTATTGAGGAGATTGGTCATGTCAAATGACCGTAATTCCTGGTGGGATGCACACTTGTATTTAGCCGATTTTATTTGAACGGTTTATACTTTTGACCGCCACCGTAGCGCTGAAAATGCTCACAAGGTCCCCAAACCAACTCGCGACGAGGGAGTCGGCGAAAGTGACGACCCATCGAATGATACGACGCCGAATCGGTTGAGACGTGAACCCGACGCAAACTCACAAGCTGCCACAAGCACGGCTAAGCCGGACTTGAACGGATGATCGGATTTCGACCTTGAACCGAACGAACCAAGAATTAGTTCGAATCAAATACGACGGAACCCAAGTCCGAGAGACAAAAAGCCGAAAACGACGCTGAACCACGCGAAAACAACGCAAGCGGCGGCTACCCTACCGGCGGTTTCACTTAATGAGCCACCCCGCCAACTTCAACGAGGTGCTCTGCCAAGCTGCCGAGGCTCGCTTTACCCTGCCGAGCCACGCCAACTGTCGAGGTG
Source organism: Asparagus setaceus (assembly GCA_012295165.1). Lineage (NCBI taxonomy): Eukaryota > Viridiplantae > Streptophyta > Magnoliopsida > Asparagales > Asparagaceae > Asparagus > Asparagus setaceus. The sequence continues at coordinate 31,406,492 of CM022710.1, forward strand.
CCCTACCGCTCAGAGGAGGCTCAGCCACTTTGTCGAGCCACCTCGCCAACTTGGTCGAGGTGCCTCGCCAGCAAGCCGAGGTGGTTCTCGCCAAGTGGTGCCAGCCGCATTTGTAGTGTAACAGGTCTTCTTCGGGGACTCTCGATTTTGAAGGTCTTGGATTGGGGGGAATTCTCTGAGGCTTGGATTTTTGGTGATTTGGAGCTCTTCTCAAGAATTCTTGAGATCTACGAGTAATCGGCGACGGTTCCGGAAAGCACCGGCAGCTCAAGTCCAAATGACGCCGATCTATAAGCAAAGGTAACCGAATCAATTCGTCGAACCAGATACCCTCTAGATTAAGCTTCGCCTTAATCTCGTGGATAGCTGCGGATTTCTCCTAGTAGATCTCACCCGCCAGCGATCCTCCTTCGTGAGTGTGATCCCCTCAGCGCCGCTTCCTCGACACGCAGCCCCTTTACATCCCAGAGTTCCGTAACCCGGTCTCACCGATCGAATGGTACGTGGTCCACTACAAAAAGTCCCCTAACGTGCAAAGAACTCACGCCGGTGACCCCTCATAACAGATCCTCGTGTTTGTTTAGGAAGAAGTCGCAATCTTTTGATTTTCATTGTACTTTAAAATAAAAGGTAATTTCTTTTGAATTTTGTTGTAGGCAAAAGAAGTCAGAACAAATTCAAATCAATGACAATCATCCCGACTTTTACCGCAACAAGCCGGGCGACCACGCTGGGGAGCCACCGCCTCGATCGGAGGTCGTCAGACGCAACCGCGATCCCTATCCCGGAAGAAGAGGTCGAAGTTCGAAGTTCACTCAGAGAAGTTCGGAGTACTCGCCCTCACCCTCCTCCGCATCCAGCCCTCGCCGCTTCCAAGAAGGTCTCCGCCGCAAGGAGAACCCATGGGCCTCCGATGTAGAGCCCCGTGACGGCGAAGTTCAACCTCGCCGCAGTACCGAGAAATCCCTTTCGCCAAGTCCGTGATGGTGCCCGAGATGAACGCCGACGATGCGCCGGGCGCTCTCTTAAGCGAAGCCCGCCAAAGGCGACGACAAAGCATGGCCAAGAACTTGCCAAGGCCATGCAATCCATGGACGGGTCCGCCACGGTTGATCTAAGATCCAACTCACGCAGAGGCTTCACTTCGCGATCGACGGCTACCCAAGCCGCCAACCAACGAAAGGGTCCGTCAAACGGAACCGCTTCCACACTTCAGAGCGATCCGAAGCGCCACGCACTCCTTATGCAAGCACGAGCTTTGGTGCAACAGCTCGCGAGTTAAAGAAGGAAGTGGCAAAGAAGCCACCAACGTATCACCGTGTTTACGCCCAAGTCTAATGGTGCCCCAACCTCGCTGCCCACACTCCCGCCTCGCCGCTAAGCCGAAGGATACAAAGCGGCAAATCCAACGCCAAAGCCCAAGACCGACAACGCCAAAGACAAAGCATCAGATCTCAATCGCTGGTGAAGCCAACTCCCGCCACCACTACCAAACCGACTATCAAGGATCGCCTTGGTCCTCGAGAATCACGGTCACTCCTCATGCGTGAGGTCGCACTGCTCCAACAAGGACAAGAAGATTCCTATAGCCTCCCCTATCGGACCGAAAATCAAGTCCGAGTCTCACGAGACTTCGCGACTCACATCGGCGAAAAGTCCGAAGCTCACTTTCTAAGTTTCGATGGATTGACCCGCCCTGAAGGAGACGCTTATCCGACGATGAGGACGTTATACCCGAAAGATCACCAACATACTCAGCAGTTGCTCCCAGACACACGCCGATGAGTCACTACAAGCAGCAAGAGGGTACGAGAAAATCTCAAGGATTCCCCAAATTGACGCACCATGCTTGTGCTCCAAGCTCATTAAGACGATGCTCTGAGTGCAATTGCCATCAAGAAGCTCCGTAAAGGGTGTCAGCCTTCCGAGACTCACCACCGAGATGCCGAGACCAGGACAAGGCGATCTCAAAAGGACGATCTCCGAGAGGGTGAGCTGCCGAGGTCACTAATAATATGACCAAAGAAAGAATCATCGCCACCGCTATTCCTCAAGATCGCAACCGCTAACTGCTTATGTCCGACTATCCGACGGCCCGCATAATGCATAAGCTTCCTCAAGGGTTACCACGAGGATGATGCGCCGATATTGGCTCCCCAATCGCCCGATCAATCAGATCTAGCTAAGGGAGCCCCTAAGAAACACTTATGATCGCATGCATCAAGTGGCCAAAATGCTAGACGGCTGAATAAACAACGGAAAACTTCGTTAGAGATGGAGTTGGCCATGCACGATGAGAGAAATGCACGCACCACCGCATCCAAGCCCCGACAAAACATCAAGGTGAATCGAAGTCAGCCAACGCCGATGAAGATGATAGCGATTCTGGATCGAGGAAGCACCGAAGATGATAACCCCGAACCACGCCGACGCCGTTGCTGTCGTGAGAGCAGAAGATCAAAGACTTGAGAGCAAAATCAACTCATTAATTTCCGCCAAGAAGTAAAGAAGACGGGTATTCCTGCCCATACCCGAGGGAGTGGGAATCAACCGCATCTGCCAAAGTTTAACTTAATAAACTTCACACCATTTGACGGAAGGGTTCCCGGTCAAGACTTGATTTATTTCAAGTCACACCCTGAAAGTTATCTCGCAACGTAACCCCCGATGGTTCGGCCATTCGCCGACACCTTCGTGGGTCAGCCGACGGTTACCGCCTCGCCGTGAGCATTCTACACCGGACGCATGGAGTCTAGCTTCCTTACCAATTTTGATGACGATACCGAGGTATCGACGACGCTGTCTCGACGAGAAGCGTAAAGACGGAGAAACCGTGGACATCTTTGTTAAACGATTCTAACAAGGCAATGAACTCCGGATCCAATAACGAGGAGTTCATCCTCCAAACCCGCCACGAACTTATCAATAGATGTGCTTGAAGCAATGGGTACAAAGACCATCGATAACGGGAAGGACTTGAAGGTTCGTGGAGAGCCGAGAGATTCCTCAAAAGGAAAAAGGCAGAGGGTCTGCCGACAACCGGCTCCGGGCGCAACTTTGTCCCACGCGGCAAAGGGAAAGAGCAAGCCAAGACGGCGGTTATGTAACCAAACGCTCTAACTCCAACCCCAAAGACAGAAGAAGAAGCGAAGCGAAGAAATGGCGGCCGCAACAGTACCAACGCGGCAACCCGGGCCACAAAAACGAAGGTCTTAGAGCCGAGATTCCCAAGTCCTATTCCTTTAGGGACTAATGAGATTCCCTGCTCTTCAAATATCTTGTGGAAAATAACAAGATCAAGCCCTCCGATTCAGAATCAAGAAGAGGCGATGAACACTAATGACCCAAGATATCGCGGCGCACCATGTGGCGCTCATCACCCCACTAAATCCCTCGCTTCAGCCTTAAGGACAAAATCCGTGCTTTAATTGATGTAGGGTCATTACTATGAAGCCGCCCAAAGAAAAGAAGGTCGGAGCTAATGCGTATCCATAAGTTTCGGTCGGTACATTGACATGGTTTGAACTCCAACCAAATGGTCAAAGTTGCAAGAAGACGGTGACGACGACCACAAGCAACGCCAGAAAGGACTTGTATCGATACACTCAATGGCGGTCTTGTGGGTCCACCCGCACTTACCGAAGACGAAAGCAATGGGTAGCCTCTTCTTCAAGAAAAGCGGGCGAAGGGAAAGGCATGTCATGCTACTCCGCAATCTCGAGGGAGACGATGAACAGTGGTAACATTCCAACCGTCCGGGGAACTCGATGCCCACGCCACCGAGTGGACACGAGTACAAATACAAGTATCCCAAGTCCCCGACTAATGCCAAGACGCCTCGAGTCGGGGTACCAACAAATCCCTCACCGCATCGCAGAAAGCGCAACAACAGTAGTCGCCAAAGAAGCTACCAGAAAGTACCGCATGAAGTTCAAATCCCAAAGCGCCTCGATTCACCGATTGAAGAGATAAACCGAACTTCAACTTCCATACCGCTTTGATGTAATAGCACAATTGGCCAATATCCCCGCAAGGATCACTCTATGAGTCACAAGGCTATCAAAAGAGACGAGAAGCTTTCAAGAAGCCCTCACGATTCGAAGTCTCACTCCGATTAGGCCGAGTCCGTAAGAGTCGGCCCAACAATGCAACCTCTTGCGACTAAGCACTTCCGTGATCACCTTTACAAAGGAGGATATGCACGAGGAATTCCAAGCACGATAGGCCGCTATACTTCACCGTATATTGGCTCTAGTGAAGTTAACCTGATCCAAGTCGATCCGGTTCCCAGGAGCATCATGCCCCCGCTACCATGTATCACCTTGAATCCCCACAAGAATCAAGGCCAACAGCACAGAATCCACGTTTAACACCGCCGTCTCTACCACTTGGTAAAATCCGATAAAGTGCCAAATGGGAGACTTAAAGTCCAAGTCACCGCTATGTGATTGATGCAGACTTCCTATAACTTCATCATGGTCAACTTTGGATCCACGGTAATGTTATAGTCCCATCTACTCTTCATCGTCTCAAATATGTAGACACTAATAATGAGGTCAAGACGGTGGTCGCGACAAACAACCGCTTAAGGGGATGGAGAATTATTTCACCGACTTCCTCTACGTAATGAGTCCTAAATCAATCATCTACCAAGGTACCGACACGAAGAAGCCGATACCAAAACCGGCTTGGTTATAGTGGAGGTTTTGTTTTAAATGACATTGTACCCCTTGTAATCAATCTTGACGATGAAGAATCGCCGATGAACATTGTAATTGGCAAATTGCCGATGAATCAATAAATGACGATTTAGAGTATCCTTTATCTTTGAATGATGTGATCACAGATTATACAACGATCCGTGAGTTGCACCTCGCCAACTGATCATCTTGCTTCACACAAAAGCAGCCTGTGATTCCTTTGGGACAACACTTGTCATCCCACCAAGATCAAGTAGTGAAAAGACTTGGTTTACTTTAAAAGGAGATGCGCCCAACGAATCATTTCTTTGAAGAAGGTGAAGATGACAATGGGCCTATCCTCCACACATTCGATATAGTCCGTAAACACCGGGTATCATGAAAAGATGGGGGTATGACTTGGACACGAGGGGAAGGTCTATGTTTCTGGACGAGGCCCTCGAACCCTCCTAAAGCGATATGTCCCAAGAGGAAAGCCTGATAATTACTATGCATTTAGAAGGGATGGGATACTAATCCTCCTCGAAGATGAATGCTCGTGGGTGATTGATAATAATCCACCCAAAGAGGGAGACGACATTCTCCCCGACTCTTCTTTGGGATTCCACACCGCCTCTGAGAAGCTTTCAAGGCTTTGATGTCTAATATGGCTACGATCGATCCTCGCTACTATCGAGGGTGATGAAGATATGCCAACATGGGAAGACCCATGGATCCATCAACTCGAGAGCGCTGGGGATAGGTTCGAACAAAGAGAACCCCACTCAAGGATGAGGTAGTCCAAAGTTAATATGGGTGATGAAGAGCATCCCAAACTCATAAACATCGCAATACTTCCCTTGGAAGAAAAGGAAGAGTTGATGGCCCTAATCGTGGAGTATATCGATGTATTCACCGAGTTACGAGGACATGCCGACTCGATTCTAATGTGGCAACACATCGCCTCAACATCAAGGCGATGTCAAACCCGGCTAGCAACAAAGAAGACTCGCCAGCCCACAAATATTGGAGGCAATTGTTGACGGCGAAGAAACTCATAGAATCGGATTCGCCGAGGAAATTCAACATCCGGATCGGGTGGCTAATATAGTCCCTACCATGAAGAAGAATGGGTCGATTAGGACTGTGGTCGACTACAGAGACCTCAACGCTGCCCGAAGATGACTTTCCTCTTCCAATCACCGATGTCATAGTTGACAACACGTGGATTTGAAAGAATGTCCTTTATGGATGGCTTTTCGTGGTATAATCAAATCAAGATGCACCCCGATGACGCCAAACACACAAGCTCGTAATTTATCTCGATATATTGCTACACTGCCATGCCGCTCGCCTCAAAATGCCTACGAACATACCGTAGAGCAATGACGAGATTTTCCAGATCATCTTCTAAAATCAATGCCACGCCGACGACTTGGTCGTGAAAAGCCGTGACAAAGGAGATCACATCAAAGATCTTAGAACGGATTCAACTCATGCTAACTCATCGCCTAAAGATGAATCCTCGCCAAGTCCTTCCTTGGGATGTCCAAAGCAGTTCTGGCTGGCCGCCACCAACAAAGGAATCCACGCCGATCCCGACAAAGTGAAGGCGATTCAAGAGTTGCAACCTCCGTGAAACTGAGAACTCGGGTTACAAGGACGATCGGTGACATCCGACGGCTCATATCGAACCTATCCGAAGTGCCACCGCTCTCCAAGCTGGAACAAGAAGGGCATCATATATTTTGGACGCGCCGTAAGGCATTCAAGAGATCAAGTCAGATCTCGCTAAACCTCCTCGCTCTTGTTGCAATCGGCCGGAAACCATTTTGATCTACGCCGGCAACGGACACTGCTAGCGCTTTACTCGCAAGAAGACGACACACTGCCGGGTCACTTAACAAAGTGCAGTATTACCCGAGCCTAACATTAGCCCATACCGAAGTCTCGACACCCAATGGTCGGTGAAGTGCGGTTTTGCATTAGTGTTCGCGATTCGTAAAATGCGCACTATTTAGCCTGACAGCACGATTATGTTATTCTAACGAACTGATCCGATATTTATGACCCACCTACCGAATGAGTCAAGGCGATGAATGGGCCTTGCTCTTGTCTCAATATGACTTGTATTTCAAACAACAAGTCACCAAAGGACAAGCTATTTACATCTCGTCGCCACCATTAACGGATGCAGCTTGAGCTATATGATGATCTTCCTGATGAAGTTCGTGAAGTCAACACTACGCCGCAGACCAACAAATATGGCGATTGTATTTGATGGAGCTTCTGCCACCAATGTGGCGAAAATTCCTGATAAAATTCTAAAATCACTGAGTCGAGTTGTCTTGATTTCCGAAATCATGTCATGCCCTCGCTTATTCACTCATCAACCTCGCTCCAATAACGTAGCCAATACAACGCTACTTATCGGACTTAGCTTCGCAAGGAGCCAGTCGAATATCTCAAGCTGCATGGTGATTCACAACCGATAGTTAAGCAGTCCGTGGTGACTACGGTTAGGAACCCCGATCTGTCCCCTATCATCGTAGCCGCTGAAATGGCGACTCCATTCAAGAGTTTTTCATCGAATATATCCCGCTTCCAAACGCTTTACGGATGCGTCAAGCGATTAGTCGTGGTTTAGCACAACCTTCCCGAGACCGAAGCAACTAGTCACGGCCAGACTCACCAACCCTCTTCGCACTATTATATACATGAGGCACAAGAAGATAAGGGGTAGTTACCAAAGAAGTGTATACAACCAAAACCAAGTTGGAGCCCCGAGATTGGCTTATCATCGACACGCCTTACATGGTATTCTACCGTAAGACGAAGAGAGAGAGTCAACCGCTAAGAGCTCCAAGATTCTTTACGCATAACGACCCGATCGCTATATCACGGGTACGATGGTCTTTATCCGCATGCCTTTCAAACAAGGAGGCGTAAGAGGTCCTTCTGAAGCACACGAGGGTGAATGTGGTGCACACCACCGTCCCAAACTCTACGATCGAATCAGAGAATGGGCTACTTTGGCCAACAATGGTTAATGACGCAATGAGCACGCCGAAATGCCACGCGTCAAATTCACGCTAATTATATGCATCACCGCCGAGCAACAGATCCTTCTACCACATCCCGCCATTCGAGACATGGGGAATGGACATTGTAGGTCCCATTTTTCCTCCGTCACAAAGGCGATCGGTTTATTCTAGCGACACCGACTACTTCTCCAAGTGGGTCAAGCAACTTAAAAGAAGTAAAGGCGAAACCATCAAGTTTATCAAACACCATGTCATCTATCGACATGGTGTCCCAAGACGGATCGCATGACAACGGTCCCCAGCTCATCAAGAATTCTTCATCGTTTTATGAAATTCAAGATACAAGACGCCTCCGACACCTATAATCCAAAGCAAAATGGATTAGCCGAGGCATTCAACAAGACGATTATCAAAATTTCCAAAGCTTGTGAAAAGTAACAAGCGACCGATGATAAACTCTGAGAAGCACTCGCGATCGCGACAACCAGACGCACGCCAACCGGAGCGCACCCGCACTCTCGGGCTCACGTGAAGCGCTCCCATTGGAAATTCAGATCCCACACTGCAGACGCCTTTCAACGAGATGACGATCAAGAACAACATCAAAACGCCTCAAGAGCTTGAGATGTTAGATGAGAATACGGAGGCTCAACAATGCATTGAGTTCTACTGCTAGGATGTCAAGGCTTTCAACAAGAAAGTTCGACAGAGAACCTTTAGAGAAGGGGATTTGGTCCCCACGCCGCCACGATCATAATCCTCACTTCCAAAAAGAAAGGTAAATTCAACCTAATGGGAGGGACCGCTTGTATAGAGACGCCTACTTAATGCGGTGCGATTTACCAATTAAAATGGCTTAACGCAAGCAATTAATACCGATAATGGGAAGTTCCCAAGAAATACTACCCTTAGTATCTTCGTAATAACCCGCTTCGACGGAAGTTCCTCGGATGTTTCACCCACTTTTCTTGAGGATAACCTAGATTTGTCCTCCATCATTTCCCCACCGACAAATTCCTTGACGCGGGTCTACAAATTTTCCGGTACATTACCAAATCCCTCTTGATTCCTTCATGAACAAGAGGCCCACTCAAAATTCCTTTCACGCTGAGAGAGAGAATATAAAATCCTTCCTCTCCAAGCTGCAAAACTTTTTCGTGTCAAACTGGAAGGGTTCCATCTTCATCTTAGGTAGCCCATTGAAGGTATGCCGATTTTAGACTGTGTTGTCCGACTCAAGGTCGCCTGAAATTCTCTTTCTGAGTGGAGATCCCACTCTAGTTCCATCTTTCATCTTGTAGGTAGCCGACCCTGTAATGCGCCGATTTTCGCATCTGTGTTGTCCAATCGGAAGGTCACTCCGAAGTCTTTTCGTTCTCTCTGGGGAGATCCCACTCTTAGTTCCATCTTCATCTTTGTAGGTGATTATTGAAGGTATGCGCCGATTTTCGACTGTGTTGTCCGGATCAAGGTCGCCTCGAAGTCTTTTCGGGTTCTGAGTGGAGATCCCACTTTAGTTCCATCTTTCATCCTAGGTAGCTCGACCGGTATAAGGCGGATTTTCGTATCAGTTGTCCGGATCAAGGTCTCGAAGTCTTTTCTGCCTTCTAGAGTAGAGATCCTTAGTTCCCCTCTTATCTTAGGTAGCTACTGATCGGCGGTAATGCGCCGAGATTTTCGTGACGTAGTCCGACCAAGGTCACCTCGAGTCTTCCGACTACAAGAAGGAATCACCGCAGCCTCATCCCTGAAATAGAACACATTCTTCCTTTCCCACCTCAATCAAATTCATCCTGCCTTTCTCCGCCAAAGAAGACACCAAGATTCATCTTGGGGCATTTTATCCTAAGCCTAAGAAGGATAAAGCCAACGCCTTTATACGCTATTGTCGGTTTAGTCTTTTTCCGATTGAAGAAGACACCGTGAGTTCGATTCGGGCATTTTATCCCAAGCCTAAGAAGGGATAAAGCCAACTTTATACGCTGCTGCCGGGTTTAGTCTCTCCCATTGAAGAAGACAACGAAGTTCGACTGGGGCATTTTATCCTCGGGCTTCAAGAAGGATAGCCAACGCTCTACCACGCTGTCGCAGTCAATTCCCGTGACAAAAGACAAAGCCTACGATTCAACATCGTAGCATTAAGCCTAAGGGAGTTTCTATTCTTTAGCACAACGTTGTGTGTAGAACGGATTTAGATAATCTACATGCTAGCCCAACTCAAACGGTAGTCGTGGTAAAGGCTCATCAAACCCGCTGAAGGTCGGGGTTGGCTAATAACCCTAAAGTCAACGCTTCACACGCCTGGTTTCCGCTTAGTCTTTCTCCGATTGAAGAAGACACCGAGTTCGACTCGGGCATTTTATCCCGGCCTAAGAAGGATAAAGCCAACGCCACACGCTGCTGCTTCCGCTTAGTCTTTTTCCCGATTGAAGAAGACACCGAAGTTCGATTCTGGGTATTTCACCTCGCCTAAGGAGGACGAAGCCCACGCGGTAACACGCTGTCGGTGGTCTCTTGCCCGTAAAAGAGTACAAAGCCTATGTATTCACATCATAGCAACAAGTCTAGAAGAGTTTCATTCTTTTAGCATAACGCCACGCGGAACGGATCCCGATAATCCCACGCCAGCCCAACTCAAACTGGTTGGTAGGCTAATCAAACCCGCTGATGGTCGAGGGTTTGCCAAAATCCTATAAGTATTATGGTTAATTATTCCGACGAAAAAGAATCATAATAAACAATGAAAGGATGGATCTTATTCATTTGAAGCAAATATAGAAGGAGCTACAACCGCTTAAACATCAAGTCTATGACAAAGGATTTGTTGTTCGAAGCCAGACACTTCACCATTGTAAGCCCGTGGAGTTCTTCCCGCAACTCGCTCGGCGACTCTCATCGTGTTCAGTGTCTGGTTGCCTCCTCGAGCTCGCCGGCTTCGACAGATCAAGCCTCAGACGCAACGGCGAGGGCTTTTCCTTATGGCCTTCGCCGCCCAAATCGCCCATCCTATCTTCCTCAAGATGGAGCTCTCAGCAAGATATCCTTCCCACTCACACACATCGCCCGATGTGGCTTAAGGAAGAATATGTCTCAAAGAACAGCCTAAGCCGATCGGGCGCTGCTCTTCCGTGATCCGACTCGAGCCCAAGAAAACACGAGCATCGCGCCATGCTCTAAACGCTGAGCCCGAGGAGCAGCTACATATGAGGAAGCCCCGCTACCCGCAGCCTTTTGCAGTCAAGCTCCTCCGTGATGGCCGGAGGTCGCCAACAATGGCTCGAGCTACCGGAACCCATATCCCGTATCAAAGCCATCCGGATCAAGCAAAGGGTCTGAATCGATGAAGAGAAAGCCCGCCATGAAGGACCTTTTCATCACAAGGTTCACCAAAGAAAAGAATGAGCGATTTCCAAACAGATAATAAGATGGATGGATCTTCATCCAAGATCAACGCCTCACCGTGATCATGGAGTCGAGATGTAGGCTCGCATTTAAGAAGAGAGGACTTTAGGATTCTTAGTAAAAAATGAGCCAAAGCTTATTTGGCTAAAAGATCCCATTGCCTCCTTCCGGTGTAGTTTCAGAGGCTAGCGAAGTCTACCGTAGGCGATCTATTGCCGATGTCGCCAACCGGCCGAGCCCTCAAGGTGTTCATCTATCTCAACGGTCACCGGGTAGCCGATTCAGAAAGCAATGAAAGAGGGGTACCCACGCATCTAATGGAATGTTCTCAGCTTTTAATTATAGTAGTATTGGCCAAACGGCTGGTCCTATAATTAATCGAAGGAAAGTTCATACCTTCTTCGTGGGTAGTAGCTTCTGTAAATCCTCACCAAGGGTATCTCCATCTTGTGACCAAGCGCAACAAGTCATCCATGGAGGTACTACCAGATAAACCAAATACCACGCAGATCTTCCATTGAGAAGTCCGGAAGAAGGCATTAGGAAAGTGAATGCAATTAAGACTAACAATGTAGAGTTACTTACCTCCTACCTGCATTATCCGTCTAGTCTCGGTTTGTGCATTTGTCTCCCCGCGATCTCTAAAAGAACAAAAACAAAGAGGCAAGAAGGGGTACAAATCCCAGTCATTCCATTCTCGTGATTTGCCACCCTAAGAGGAATTATCGATGTTAGATGTACCTGGGTCCCACGGATCAGTCCTACATCGCCTCTCTTCCGCCATAGCTCCATACATTTGTTGAGTAAAACTGGCTCAAGATGAGCGTAATCGGGCTCGCAGTAATTGTAGGATCAAAATCAAAGCCGATCATAATCCCTATGTCATACCTCTATGTCGCTGAGCGACACGATCATTTCCATATCGTCACTTGTCAGAGTGACTTTGGGTTGGATAGTGGTTAACCAAGCAATATACCCTATCGACTCCCTCACGAATAGTGGCCTACCATGCGATGTGCCTCTATTTTAGCCATAGTCGTTATACTCCCATGTCCACTGAGCGGCTCGGTAACCGGTCATTTTCTAAATGATTTTGTTAGTAATCCTTTGTTGTTATACTCTCCGTCTCGAACAACTTGATTGCTTCTTGATCGCGATCGTTATACTTTTATGTCAGCGAGCGATTCAATCATTTCGAATAGTGGCCTACCATGCGATGTGCCTCTATTTTAGCCATAGTCGTTATACTCCCATGTGTCCACTGAGCGACTTCGGCTACCCCGAGT
>CM022710.1:31419002-31474758 GCA_012295165.1 Asparagus setaceus
TCTGTTGGTCATGCATTTCATCGCCGCATGGCCAACTCCATTTCTAACTTGAAGTTTTCCGTTGTTTATTCAACGCTTCGCCTAGCATTTTGGCCACTTGATCTGCATCGATCATAAGCGCTTGGGGCTTCTTCGCTAGATACAAGATGATCGATGCGATAAGTGAGCCAATATCCGACGCATCATCCTCCGCGGGTATTCCCTTCAAGTTTATCGCACTGACCGCCGGATAGTCCCGACCGCAAACGAAGTTAGCCGCTATGCATGCGCGGGAATAGCCCGTGACGATGGATCTTTGCGGTCATATTATTAGTGACCTCGCAACTCATCTCTCGATGTCATCCTTTGCGAATCGCTTGACCTAGGTTCTTGGCGTTGCGCTAAGTCTCCGGAAGACCGACACTTTTCCGAGCTTGACGGCAATTGCACTCGAGAGCACCGCCTGATAAGCTTGAGCACAAGCATGATCTGGCCAATTTAGTTCGCGACCGCCGCGGTGTCTTGAGAGCACGGTAGTACTCGCCGGTGGGTGTGCCGAGCACCGCCGTGTTGGCGTAATCTCCTGTATAACGCCGTCGCCATCGACGAGAGCGCCTCTTTCCAGAATGGCCGAAACTACCGAAAGTAACTCGCCTTTGACTTCCGCTTATGTGAGCGAAGTTTCAGGGACTCTCGACTTCGATTTTAATTTGGTTGGGTTGGGTAGAATCTCCGGCCCTTTCTCGAACGGGTGCAGCCTCCTATATGAGGAGTGACCCGCGATCCCTTCAAAGGACCCAAGCGATCCTTGATAGTTGGTCTAGTGGTGGTGACGGGTGTTGGCTTCACCACTGATTCAGATGTAGACGCCTTTGACTTTGAGGCGCCGTCAGTCTTGGACCTTGGCGTTGGATTTGCAACGCCTGTATCCTTCGGTTTAAGTGCCGAGACAGGAGTGTGGGCAACTGAGGTTGGGACACCATTAGACTTGGGTCTCCAAACCTGGTGGTACGTTGGTGGCTTCTTTACCACCTCCTTCTTCAACTCACGAGCCTGCTGCACCAAAGCTCGTGCTTGCGCAAGGAGTGCGCGGCGCTTCCGGATGCGCTCCTGAAGTGTGGAGCGGTTCCGTTTGACACGGACCCACTTTGCTGGCGACGCTGGATAAACTGTCGATCACTTGAGGCCGGCTTCGCGAAGCTCGATCTTAGATCCGCCAGCGGACCCCATCCACGGATTGCATGGCCTTGGCAAGCTTGCGCGCCATGCTTTGTCGCCTTTGGCGAAGCTCGCGAGAGCGCGATCGGGCGCTCATCTCGGCGCCATCGGGACTTCGGGCCGAGGGATTTCGCTACCGCGGCAAGGTTGACTCGCCGTCTGGGCTCTACATCGAGGCCCATCGGGTTCTCCTTGCGCGAGATCTTCTTGGAGCGGCGGGGAATGATCCGAAGACGAGGAAAGATACTCGCATTCTCTTGGTCGAACTCGAACTGACCTCTTCCTCCACCGATAGGGATCCGCTGGTTATGCGCACAACGACCTCCGATCTGAGGCCGGTGGCTCCCACTGTGGTCGCCAGCTTGTTCGCGGTAAAAGTTGGGATGATTGTCATTGATTTGAACTTGCTTACAGCTTCTTTGGCCTACAACAAAATTCAAAAGAAATGCCTTTTATTTTAAGGCGTACAATGAAAATCAAAAAGATTACAACTTTTATCCTTGTGAACAAACACGAGGATCTCTGTTATGTCGAGGTCCTCGCTTGCGTGGGTTCTTTGCCTGTGCCGGGGACTTTTTGTGTCCGTGGACCACCGCGCAATTCCGATCCAGGTAGAGACCCGGGTTCTGGAACTACAGATGTAAAGGGGCTCGTTTCACGAAGGAAACGAAGCGCCTGAGGGGATCACACTCACGAAGGAGAGGATCGCCTGCGGGGATCACACTCACGAAGGAGAGGATCGCCGGAGCGGGTGAGATCTACTAGGAGAAATCACAGCGCTATCCCTGAGGTTAAGACGAAGCTTAACCTAGAGGGTATCTGTAGTTCGACCCGAATTCAGTTACCTTCCGCTTGTAGATCAGACGTCGACTGGACTTGTGCTCGCCGGTGCTCGGAACGGCGCGTCGACGGCTTGCGGATCTCGTGAGAACTCTTCAGAAAATCCTCGAAAATCCCAAGTCCGAAGCCCAAATTCTCTCCCGAAGCCCCCTCAAACTTCAAGACCCCCCCTATTTATACAATGGGGGATGCATCAAGCCGGCCAAGGGCTCGGCTGGTTGAGGCACCTCGGCTGTTGCCGAGGTGGCTCGGCCACTTGGCCGAGCCACCTTGGCCATTTGGCCGAGGTGTCGCCTCGAGTCGTTTTTTCCGTCGTTTTCGCGTCGTTTTCCGGCGTTTTCGACTCTCGGGCTCGGGTTCCGTCTGTACTTGATTCCGGGACTAACTCTTGGTTCGTTCCGGTTCAACGGTCCTGAAATCCGATCGTCCGTTCAAGTCCGGTTTAAGCCGTGCTTGTGACGCTGTGGGTTTGCCGTCGGGTTCGCGTCTCAACCATTCGACGTCCGTATCATCCGAAGGGTTGTCATTCGCCGACTCCCTGTCACGAGTTGGTTTCGGGGATCTTGTAAGTATTTTTCAACGCCTACAGGTGGACCGGGCCCGGGCCGGGCCTGGTCGGTGGACCGGGCCCGGGCAGGGCCCGGCCCGGCCCGGACTGCCTGATCCGACCATGTTTATGGCCGGGTCGGGCCGGATCCGGTTCGGACGCCACCGAGGTAGCCCGGACCCGGAACCCGGCTTGGCCCGGTTTTCCTGGCCAACCCCGGGCCCAGGCCGGGCCCCGACCCGGCCGGGTCAGGGCAGGACACCGGGTCGGGTCCGGGCCCAAGGCCCAAATGGACACCCCTATCTGCACTTAAAGGGTGTACAAGGGGTTGAACTTTTGAGGGGAAAAAACAGTTCAGTCTTTTTATTAGATAAGTCTTAGTTGAATCTCTTGGACAAGGCAACACTTGAAAACTTTCCCAATGTTGTTGAATAGTAATACTCGCCTCGAAAATTCCTAAGCGCGACGCCGAACAAGTTCCGGCGACGTATTAGGTTGAGGAGAAATAATGAATAATAAAAATATTCTCAATCTAATACGCCAAGCGCCAAGTAATCATAAAATATATCACAGCCACGCATCCCAATCACAAGAAGAATAAATAATAATCCGTAATTAAGAGTACATATCACCAAATGAAATAACATCCGGGACTATAAAAGAGTCCACATATCACGAAACAATACATGTAGCTAAGACTAGAGAATCACAAAATAATTGTCAGTGAGCTAAGCGAAAATCTGGAAGAAGTCTAAGGTTCATCAACTCACGAAAACAAAGGGAACTAAGCTTACCGATCTACTCCGTCGTCTGGAAGGTTCTCTGGCGAGCAAGCTCCGGCTCAAGTGTATCGCATCTTGGACTGTCGAATCATCATCGGCGTACACGAAGAGATGGATGCGTCGATGTATAACTCACGGCAAGATCCATAAGCAATGACGATATAATAATAATAATGCAATAATCGAAAATCACGAGCGATTGTAATAGTGTGAAGTGCGCATGCATACAACTAGAGTGACCATATAAACGCCAGGAAAACTCGGGCACTCCAAACAACGATAGCGGGTAACTAATCTGTCATAGTCTCCATCTACATCTCATTTAAAGTCGAGTTCATATCAATCGGATAACCGCGGTTCATTATCCTCTACGGCGCATCCATACCGCGAAACCGAGCGGTCAAAGGACTACACGCAATCAGTTCCGGCTTGGCACAGCGAGACTTCGTGAATACAAAAGTACAGCGGCCCGTCGCGATTCACGGGCCCAACAAACCCGACCCAGTCACGGAAACAAGGTCACTTAGCGCGGGTGGGAAGATACATAGCGGCCACATCCGAATACATGAACCAAGACTTTCCCATCCACGGTCTCGTAAATCAAGTCAACGATGCGTATCAAACAAGGGTTCACCTCTAAGCATGGTCAACACACACATGTCACTAGGTCATGCTCATGACAACCAAATCCCTAAGTCATGAACTACTACGGTTCACGGACAACAGACTATGAATAAATACAATTAACATATCACATGTGCAATTACTCTACGTGGTATCGAGTGTATCATGAGCGATAACGTGAATAACCATCAACAACGGTACAATACGAAAATGTGAAATAAGAGAAGTTAATCACATGAAATGACACAGTTCTCAACATAAATTCCCATGAAAATCCTTTAACTAATTCTCAACATAATTATCCAATATTTCAATTAAAACATACTTTTTCTCTTTAATATTATTTATGAGCGATAACTATTTTCTTTCCATAAATCACCTCTATTTCTTTTCTTTTCAACAAAACCTCTTAAAATATTTTAAAAATTCTTTTCTCCCAAATAATTTCTTTAAATCATAACAATTAATTAAAATACTTTTATTCCAAAATAAATTATTTTCACCAAATAATTTCTTTAAAAATATTTTCATAATTATAATAAATACTAAAAATATCCTAAAAATACATTCTTACTTTCAAATAGCACGAAATTAATCATGGATCAATTCTAACCTATCCAATCATCATGGATAATTTATACTATCGAATATTCATCAATTATGTAAATGTTAGCTAGCATATGATATCAAAGCAGTGCAGTGAACTATACATATACGAAATAATTCATAAATAATCTAAAAGTGTAAAATCTGAGTCAACGCATTCGGTCTTGCCTACTGAGGTCGCGGACTCGACGACGAAGGGCGGCGCCACCGCTTGTCGTCCATCGTTCGCCGCTAGCGACGGGCGGATCGCACGCTAACTCGATGGAGCCGAATGGCAACGACCGGATGACGAGCGCGGGTTCGGGTTGCCGTGAAGGCGCGGACGCTGGCCGAGGAGATGAACGGGCTGATCGGCGCGATGGCGGCCGGATAAACTACACCGCGACACGCGCACGCACGCCAACCGCTGCACGGACCTGCATTTACACTCGACGCAGGCTAGCACGCACACTCGAAAGCAACACCGCTGCTGACGACGATCGCAGCGGGCTGCTCGAACGGAGGTGAAGGTGGCAGCGGGGATGATGACCGGAGGGGTTGAGGTCGGTGGCAAATGAGCGCCATGAGGAGGAAGCTCAAGGGCAGGGTCTCACAGGGCAGTGGCTGGACGGAAGGAGGATACGGTGAGGGGAGAGTGGGGCTGGAGGAGGAGGCCTGGGGGGTCTGGGGATGGAGGCAGTGGCAGGAGGGAATGATCTAAGGGAGGAGGCTGGGAGGGAGGTGGCTGGGAGGGGGGAGGGAAGGGACAAAGGGAAGGGAGGAAGGAGGGAGGGAGGGGGTCAGAATGGAGGGTGGAAGGAAGGAAGGGTGGTGGTGGGGACATGGAAGGAATGGACGAAGAGGGAGAATGGAAGGAGAGGAGAGAGAGGAGAAAAGAGAGAGAGAACGGGGTGTACAGCTGGGTTTCTTTTTTTCAAAACAAAATATTATATATATATATATATATATATATATATATATATATATATATATATATATATATATATATATATATAGAGGAGAAATAGTGCTTCCTGATGGTCTTAAAAGAATAGCGATAAAAGACCAACTTTTATCCACTCATTTTATCTGAGATTTGATGGGACATAAATCTCAAAGTAGCTTTATATCTTTCACGGATCCCAAAGAAGATGAGTGGTTAGAAAAGTGCATGACCACTATTCATTATGAACTTAGTTCATAAGCCTCTCTTCTCTCTCTATATATATATATATATATATATATATATATATATATATATATATATATATATATATATATATATATATATATATATATATATATATATATATATATATATATATATATATATATATAGGGTTAGGGTTAGGGTTTAGGGCCATATTACAATATAAAAATAGAAAATTAATTATTATAATGATAATCAACAAGAGTGATAATCATAAAATTTATCACACATATATATGTATTTTGTAATGCACTATATACCGAGTTTACAAAATCATTAATAATATCAATAATCAAGATTATGGTGAAAGTATTCACGAATTATTGAATTTATAATGTGGCTAACTCATAAACACAAGTATAAAATCCTATTTTGAATTAAGTAGAGAATCACGAAAATTTGAGAAAATATTAATAATACTTTTAGAAAAATAATATTTAATTTTTAAATACTAAAATAATATTTAATACTTAAATACCGAAAAATAACATTTAATATTTAAACACTAGAAAAATAATATTCAACTTTCAAATGCTAGAAAGTAATATTTAATATTAGGAAAGCAATATTAGAAGATAATGATCGAAAAATATTAGGAAAATAATACTAGAAAAATCCGTACTGAAAATATTAGAAAAATACGTATCGAAAATTCACGGGTGTTACATCCTACCCCCCTTAAAACAAATTCCGTCCTCGGAATTAAGACAACCCAAAGACAGAAATATGGATTAAGTGAAGGGTAATGAACTACAACCTAAAGTTAACAAATCTTGAAGCGATAATATAATGAACAAAATTATGCTAACGATAACAAGTTAGATACAACCATAACAATTCAAGGCTAAAGACAACAAACAAAAAGTAAATGCAACATTTAATGACTAAAGTTAACAAACCCCAACATAAAGGTAAAAAATAATATATAAGACAAACAATTTAATGACTTAAGATGACAAACCTCGATGAAAATAAAGTAAAGATAACATAATTAAGCGAAGGGTAATAAACCGCATCTTAAGAACAAGTCAAAAGGTGGTAAGGACAAAGGTGTCAAAATTTAACACAAAACTATCAAAATAAAATGACTCAAATAGTAAAATAAAAAAATTCATTTCCAAAGGTAGCAAACATTGACCATAATATACAAAATCTAACATGTAAGCGATACTAAAGAACACAATTATGCTAAAGGTAACAAACTTCTATACAAATGTATCGAGCTCAAATAAATATCAGTTCTTCTAATGGTAAAATAAAATAGACTTGACACCAAGGTAACAATTTATAGTTATGGATAAAAACTCAGTAAAAGGAAATAAATACAAAATAAAGGTGAGAAATTATACCAAGGTTCGTGACAATACTCACCTTAAAGTTAACAAAAATTCAAAGTGAGAATAAATATAACAAAATATGCTAAAGGCATAAAGTTATAAAGAAAATATCAATTCATAACTATAAGTAACGAGGTTTAAAGTGAATATAACAATTAATGGTTACCAGTTATAAATTTCAACAAAAAGGTCATAAGATAAAGGTAAGGACTATGACAAATGATCTAAAAGACAAAGCGACAATTAAGCCCAAGTCGTGGCCAAAGATAAATCATTAAAATACATATATTAGAAATTAAATCATGCTATCAATACAACATATCGTTAAGCATATAAAAATCCATACTAAGTCAGCAAAACACAATCCTCATCACAAACAAACATAGATAAACATATATAAAATCAATAATGTTTTGTTAATTTTAATTGAACATGATTATTTATCAAATTAATAAGGAAGCATATATAATCAAACTAATTAAGATTTACACAATCAAAAAGTATTTACAAATCATATATATATATATATATATATATATATATATATATATATATATATATATATATATATATATATATATATATATATATATATATATATATATATATATATATATATATATATATATATATATATATATATATATATATATATATATATATATATATATATGCATAAAATAAATTAAGTATATAAATCGAATAATAACATAGTCTAAAATATACAATATAGCACTATATGTGATAAATAAAATATTGTAATAACCAGCCTGAGGAAAGAGAAGCTATAGGAAGAGTGTGTAGTCGTGAAGCGATGGGATAACAAGCAGTGAAAACTCAGGGTCCAAAAGTGATAAAGCGGGCGGAAGAACAAGAACCTTGCCTAATCTTGGACAAGATAAATCTGACTAACTTAGTACTCTTAAACATATCCTATCATGATTGTGGAGAAAGGATGGGAATCAAATTCATTCGAGGAGAACAAGGACATGAAGTCAAAATCAAAGTCGAAATTGGGTAAGATAGGGACTAAAATATAACTTACGGGATAAGGGTCAAATATAGTCTTACGGATGAATTAGTGATATCGTCTAAATTATTTATCTTATTCTTCTGTGAAACTTCGGTGTGAGATCGTGACTAGACACAAGATCGATTCGGTCGACACGCATGAGCCACCACCAAAACACATCCGGCTTCAAAATAGGCGATGCAGCAACAAACATGACGTATTAGGTTGAGGAGAAATACGAATAATAAAAATATTTCTTCTCAATCTAATGCATGGCGTCAAGTAATCATAAAATATATCACGATCCACAGTCCCAATCCACGGCCGGTAGAATAAATAATAATCGAGCGAAGAGTACATATCACCAAAATGAAATAACATCGGGACTATAAAAGAGTCCACATATACGAAACAATACATGTAGCTAAGACTAGAGAATCACAAAATAAATGTCAACCGAGCTAAGCGAAAATACGGAAGAAGTCTAAGGTTCATCAACTCACGAAAACAAAGGGAACTAAGCTTCGACCTCTACTCGTCGTCTGGAAGGTTCTCTGGCGAGCAAGCTCCGGCTCAAGTGTATTTGCATCTTGGACTGTCAGTCATCTAATCGGCGTACACCAAGAGAATGGAGTACGTCGTGTATAACACGGCAAGATCCATAAGCAATAGCGATATAATAATAATAATGCAATAATCGAGAAAATGCGAGCGATTGTAATAGTGTGAAGTGGCGCATGCATACAACTAGAGTGACCATATAAACAACCGGAAAACTCGGGCACTCCAACAACGATAGCGGGTAACTAACCAATGTCATAGTCTCGGATCTACATCTCATTTAAAGTCGAGTTCATATCAATCGGATAGCCGGCGGTTCATTATCCTCTGGCGCATCAATCTGCGTGAAACAACGAGCGGTCAAAGGACTACCGCAATCGGGTTCGGCTTGTCGGTTCAAGCGAGACTCGGTGAATACAAAAGTACAGCGCCGCGTCGCGAAGCGATTCCGGGTGACAAACCCGCCAGTCGCGGAAACAAGGTCACAGCGCGGTGCGGAAGATACATAGCGGCCACATCGAATACATGAACCAAGACTTTTCCATCCACGGTCTCGGGTAAATCAAGTCAGCGATGCCGATATCAAACACGGGTTCACCTCCTAAGCATGGTCAACACACACATGTCACTAGGTCATGCTCATGACAACCAAATCCCTAAGTCATGAACTACTACGGTTCTGGACACAACAGGACTATGAATAAATACAATTAACATATCACATGTGCAATTACTCTACGTTAATGGTATATGTGTATCATGAGCGATTCGTGAATAACCATCAACAACGGTACAATACGAAAATGTGAAATAAGAGAAGTTAATCACATGAAATGGCGCAGTTCTCAACATAAATTCCCATGAAAATCCTTTAACTAATTCTCAACATAATTATCCAATATTTCAATTAAAAATATACTTTTTCTCTTTAATATTATTTATGAGCGATAATTATTTTCTTTTCCATAAATCATCTCTATTTCTTTTCTTTTTCAACAAAACCTCTTAAAATATTTTAAAAATTCTTTTTCTCCCAAATAATTTCTTTAAATCATAACAATTAATTAAAAATACTTTTTATTCCAAAATAAATTATTTTCACCAAATAATTTCTTTAAAAATATTTTCATAATTATAATAAATACTAAAAATATCCTAAAAATACATTTTACTTTCAAATATACGAAATTAATCATGGATCAATTCTAACCTATCCAATCATAATGGATAATTTATACTATCGAATATTCATCAATTATGTAAATGTTAGCTGGCATATGATATCAAAGCTGAGTGCGAACTAAACTATGCATATCTGAAATAATTCATAAATAATCTAAAAGTGTAAAATCGAGTCAGGTGTCGGGGTCTTGCCTCTGGTCTGAGGACGGCAATGGCGGCGGCGCCCGTTCTTTATCCATCGTTAAATCGTTCGCGCGTGGTCGGCGGACTAACTTCGATGGAAATGAATGGCGGCGGATGGATGGCGTGGGTTGGGGGTTGCCGTAGTGGTGGCGTCGAGGAGATGAACGGGGCTGATCATTACCTGGCTGGATAAACTGGCGGCCGCCACGGCAACGGCGGCGTGCAGGACTATCTGACTTCAGCGAGCTACGACACTCGAAACAACTCGTCGTGGCTAATATGCGGCGGAAGCTGCTCGAACGGAGGTGAAAGGTAGCAGCAGGGATGATGGCGGAGGGTTAAGTGGTGTAATGGCGGAGGAGAAGCTTCAATGAGAACAGCAGATCGAACATGCGTTGACAAGAAGGATACAGTGAGAGATGCACTGATGAAAGGAAACCCGCAGGGTTCAAGGGATGGCTGCAACAACGGAAGTCAACTCTGTCGGAAAAAGGGAAGAAGAGTCTTGGAAGAACCTGTCGATTAGGGTTCAGACGCACAACGCCACAAGAAGAAGAGATCCGCAAAGTATCGACAAGGATGAAGAAGGAAGAACAACAGCAAAGTCTCAGGTCGACTCTCAGGTTAAGTTCAAAGTGCGCAGAGGCAGATCGATTCTGTCACAAGCTTTCAAACCGAAACGAAAACAAAAGGTCAACAAGTTCGTCAAACAAAAGAGATAAAGAGTAAAGGAGAGAGAGAGAGAACAGGGGTGTACAGCTGGGTTTTCTCTTTTTTCCAAAACAAAATATTATACATATATATATATATAGGGTTAGGGTTAGGGTTTAGGGCCATATTACAATATAAAAATAGAAAATTAATTATTATAATGATAATCAACAAGAGTGATAATCATAAAATTTATCACACATATATATGTATTTTATGCGTACCATATACCAAGCTTCAGTTTACAAAATCATTAATAATATCAATAATCAAGATTATGGTGAAAGTATTCAGGAATTATTGAATTTATAATGTGGCTAACTCATAAACACAAGTATAAAATCCTATTTTGAATTCATAGAGAATCACGAAATTTTGAGAAAATATTAATAATACTTTTAGAAAAATAATATTTAATTTTAAATACTAAAAATAATATTTAATACTTAAATACCGGAAAAATAACATTTAATATTTAAACACTAGAAAATAATATTCAACTTTCAAATGCTAGAAAATAATATTTAATATTAGGAAAGCAATATTAGAAGATCGTGTCGAAAAATATTAGGAAAATAATACTAGAAAAATACGTCTTGAAAATATTAGAAAAATACGTATCGAAAATTCACGGGTGTTACAAAAAGCAATAAGCGTTAGGATGTAGTCCGTACAATATATCTTGTTTGAGTAATAACAAACTCTTATTTGATACTAATAATTATTTGAGATGATATAGTACAACTGAATACATATATAAGAAGCGTACGAGCGAAACGATGCACAAATTAGCTCAAAAACTGATTTCAGCCTCCTCACCATCAATGGTCTAAAGAGACTCATCGATAGTAGGTTAGGCTCATCAATGGTTTACAGGGACTCATCGATGGCTACAGTTACTCATAAATGACTACAGTTACAAATTGATAATTCTTCTTAGAGATATTTTCATATCATCTATGGGGCATCTCAATCATGTCTACAGGGACCCATCGATAGCCACCAAAGATGGTAAAGTCGGCTGATTATAGATTTGAAGTTTTAACCTTAGCTATTCGTCATTTATTTAATCTCCAATCTCTACCATATTTAGATATTTCTTTCTTGACCTATTAGGGACTATATAGCATTAAAAGAGATAAAGAGAAGGGAGAGTTCTAGGGCTTTAAATTGAGAAGAGATTGTATTAAAGGTTTTGACCCCCGGAGCGTCGATAAACTCTCACTTGTCGCGCACAACATCTCTGAATCATTTCAGAGAGGAGAGTTGCCCTTAGAGTCATTATCTACCGTTCTTCAACATGCTACGCTTAGATTCAGTGAAGAACAATTTGTTTATAAAAAAGGCTGTGAAATCTTTCAAATTTTTTGAGCTTAATTGTGGTTGTTTAGTTATTATTTGAACTTGTTTTTACGGCGTACTCAAGCCGGTTGAAATTGAGGGTTAGGACTAGTTAGGGCTAGGTGTTTATTCATTGTAGAGAGTTAGGTTATACGACTGGTTTCGAGTAGATTCCGGGGTGCGGTCTTGTACGCCTATTAAATCAAATTTGTGATTCGAGAGATTACTTTGCATAGTGAGGAAGCCCCTTTGTAAGAAGAAAGAGTGGACATAGGATTGTTATCTGAACCACTATAAAATCTTGTGTTTCTTAGTTGGTTGTAATTTATGATTAATTATTGTTGATCGCTTTTGTTTTATCTTTTCCACTGCATATTCTGTGCTTTTAGCAAAAAACGGTAGCAATCAAACCCCTCTAGGCTTGCATCTCAGATCTAACAAGTAGTATTAGAGCCTCGTTACCCATCTTACGGTTCACAACATTGGGTAGGGATGTTTAGTTTGACCGCCATAATGGCTTTTCCTGAGTGACACGCATTTAATCGACCCTTGCTTTTTGATGGAATAAACTATGCCCATTGGAAATCATATATAAAAGTCATTTTGTTGTCCACCGATTATGATGCTTGAAGTAGTGTAGGGAATGACTACAGTGAAACCACTACCATTTTCACTCCTAGAGATAAGTAGACTGCTCGGGACGAAAAGACCTACTCCTTAAATGCAAAAGCTATGAATGCTTTTTATTTTTCTTTAACCAGTGAAGAATTTATCATGTGTCAAATTGTTTCACTTAGCAGGAAATTTGAAAAACTTTAGAAGTTACACATGACGGAACTTCATAGGTGAAAGAGGCGAAACATACAGTGCCTGTGAATAAGTATGAGAATTTCAAGATGAAGGCCTCAGAGAGTATTCAGGATAAGTTCACTCGATTTACGGACATAATGAACAAATAAAAAGCTTTAGGGAAGGAGTATGATAACAAGGACCTTGTGAGGAAATTTCTTTGTTCTCTTTCTAGGAATTGGGAGTCAAAGGTAACGACTATTGAAGAAAAAGTCGTTAGCCCTGAAAGCTAAAAAGAAAAAATTCTGATCTACGGAGAAGAAAGAGTCAAGCTTGAATTCTGAAGATGAAAATAGTCAAGTTGGACTAATTATGAAAGGGTTCAAATCTTTTCTCAGAATAAAGAATGGACAGAAATACTTGCAAAACAAATAGAATCAATATGCAAATAAATAAATATTCATAGTGAATTTAAAACTGAACCTACTTGCTATTATTGCGGGAAAATAGGTCACTACAAGAACAAATGGCCATTGAATAAGAAGAACAAGAAGATGGAGTGTAAAAACTGACACGATGAGTGGTGAAGAATTAAAAGCTAGCTCAGTGAGGATGAGAAGAATGCGAATCTATGTCTTATGGGGAGGAATAGTGAAACTTGTTCAAAATAAGGTTAAACATACGACTCACGAAAGTGAAAGTTCAAAGAACGAGGTATATTCTTCATATGATGAGTCATATTCCAAGTATTAAGAAATCTTTGATAGAATTTAAGAAAACTACTAAAAATATCTGATGACAAAAGATTGATTGCAAAATTGAGCAAAGAAAGTTGAATCTCCTTCCCTAAATTTGGTTTCACATAATTCATCTTGTGACATCACCACAATTAATTACATACGGTTATATTTTTCAAGATCAAAATTCTGTTTATCTAAACAACTAGAAGATAAAATCATTGAAAATGAAAAATTGGTTGGTAAGGTAAATGAATTATTGTGCGAATTGTCTTCGAATAAATAAAGTTTGAAACTTCGTGTACTACTATTGTTTCTAAAATGAACTAAAGTCCAAAATATTGATTTGGAAAAGGCCATGGAAATTTTTCATTGGGTTCTAAAGTCTTAAAATGGTCCTTTCTAATCAAAGGTTTGCAAAAGCTAAAACTAGAGTTAGTTATTTATATTGAGAAAAATATAAAAGTTTCAAGCTTCATTTGTAAAAATAAAATTTAACTCTTTTTGCACCCATTTCTAATGCAACATCTACTATGTGTACCCTATATGGTAGAATGATTTCAATGAATTGTCATGCAATATAGAGTTAAGGCTGCTTGATTTGGATACCTAATGATATAATTGCTAACCAACATGGACCTATGTTAACACCTAGGTCACACTTATCTGCTTTTTTAGAGCTACAGGAAAACCGAGGATTGATGCAACACATACGAGTTGCTCAAAGGAGTATTAGATTGACATTCAATCATTGGTCTAAGAGGAAAATAAGGAGATACATGTTCTTAATATTTTTTTTCTCCTTATTTGGGTAAGTTTTCATCTCAGGCATTCTTTCTTTACCCAGATGTATAATATTTTTCCTTTTTATTTTTTTCCTTTCTTATTTTTATATTTTTTTCTTTTCTTTTTCTTTTTATCTCAAAATTTAAAAAAATTTTGGGGTTTAGCATCGATAGTCAAACCAGACCATCGAAGGTGAACCATCGATGAGAGTAGTAAAAAAGGGGGCTGCGACTATTCTTTTCTTTTTTTTTTACCCGTGTTACTCTTCTCTCTCTCAAATTCTTTGTCTTTCCTATGATTTTTTTGAGTTGTTGCTGAGATCTTACAAGTTTTAGGAGTTTATCATCATTATTTTGTGATCAAATCTTGTTTGATTCACCATGAAGGTAATTTTTGAAACCCTAATATCTATTTTTGATCATTTTCTAGGGGTTTATGTAAAATTTGTGGTGGATCCTGTTGAGTATCAGTAGTATATGGTTAGGATTACTATTTGGAGCAAAAATAATTGAGATTATAACATGAGTTTGGACAAATTTGGGTTTGAAATCGATGGTTCTATTCATCAACCATCGATGGTCAATGAACACCATCGATGGTACCTACTAACCATCAATGTGTGCAGTAACCCATCGATGGTCAGAGGGCAGAATTTTTGTTTTTGACCTTTTATCACGATTGTTTCAATTCTCTTTGATTCTAACTCTTATATATACCCGGACAAAGTGACTCGAGTAAAAGTGAGAGGAACGGGATTCTTCATACTATCAAGAACTTCATTCCCATCATTGCATATAGCAATATAAAAGGTAAAGAGCAGGAGACTTTTTTCTTTTTTGGGAACTGTAAGTTTTATTCAAACAAAATTGTGCTTTAAGTAGACTCTCATCTTACTCAGAAAACAGAGGATAAGTAACGAAGACGCACCTATCTGAAAACAAAAACTATAACCTCACTTAAAACAGACCAAAATACACGCTTAAAAACAAAAACGAGAACAGCAAAGACATCCATCCTTCTAATCTATATGCATTTTTTTATCAAAAGAGATGCTTGCCATCATCATCAATATTACCAAAGACAGCAGAACCAAAGAGCGTATACTGACTTGCACATCAACAGGAACAAAATTACTGTAATTGGTGCAAAAAGCATCATCTCCAGCATGAGCCTGACTTTCCCTTGCTTCAATCCTGTAGTACCAAAGCTTGCAAAAAATTCCACTTCAAAACGAGAATCATTAAAACAAATCTAAATACCAGAAACTCCCCTTAACATTGAATGATTATCAGATAAACCCCCTTAACTTTCAAAATATCAGAAACCCCCTTAAGTTTAGGGGGTTATCAGGGTCCGGATTCTCTACAATCTTGGTTGTAGAAAATGCCTACAATTGATTAGATGGGTTAATTCTATTAGTTCGTCCCAGTGAGCCCCACAATTAAAGGTATTGTTATAATTTAGATAACTTATATCATTCATGGGGTCCACTATATGAGAAGATTTAATTGGTTAGTTGTAGACATTCTTTACAACTAAGGATGTAGAGGATCTTTACCTTGGTTATCAACCTTCAAAAAGGTTTAGGGGTTATCAACCGCCCTAAAAGTGTGAACAATAATTTTTACTAGAAAAAATATCCCTCTACGTATTTTACCACTCATATGAAATCACAGTCAGTGCTGCTAGGGGGGTTTTGTGGTAAAATATTAAAGTTAAAAGGAGGTTTTTGATAACCCGTAAATTTTTTTTTTTTGGGGGTGGGGGGGGTGGGGGTGATTGTATTTAGCCTAAATATTGTAATTATATCAACTCAGTGTGAATACACATTGTCTCACACCATCTTGTATTCTTTGTGCAATCTGCCAATCTGGTGATATCACAGAATCTAATTTTAATGAAGAACTTAGACTTGATGAAGCAAAACTTCCAGAATTGGAATTTTTTTCCCTAAATTTTGCAACATTTCTAGCAATCCAAAGCACATAAATGCATGCAGCAAGAGCAGCCCTCTTGACGTCTATTTCCTCTTGAACGAAAGAAACTATGACATATATCACATTCAAAGAAAAGATGATCAATGTTCTCATTAGCATAACCACATAGAGGAAGTCAAGAGAACATCTAAATTTTTAACGGAAAGATTGACTTCACTAAACTATAAGTATTCCAGAACAAAACTTTTGACTTCATATATGAACGAACCCACAAAGGAAAGACTTGGCTTTTCCCCAAATTCATAGACAACCCTTTGTGCTTTAGAAAATTTCTCAAAAATTTCAAGTGATAGTTTGATAGAGCAAAAATCTCCCGTGCTAAACATCAACAGATCATCTGCATAGGTTACATGAGTTAATCAAAGAGTATTGCACTTTGGATGAAATGTGAAACTCTTGTTGTCTTAGTAAATAGGCAAGGAGAAATTGGGTCTCCCTGTCTAGTCTCTCTTTGCCCATGAAAATATTCACATGATTCACCATTAATTACCATGTATCAATTTGAACAGCATATATTTGTTTTAAGTTCCTTAATTTGAATGCTTTAAATATCTTATGGACCTTGAACTCTTTTAAATATATTCATGAACAACTCTGGCTTCTCTCTGCTCCTCTTGTTATACTCAAAACCAGCAAGTCAATGTGAAAAATATGCAGGGCTTGAAAATTTGGATCTCAACTCCTGCGTTTACTACAGAGACTAATACATGATTGTTCAGTATCACCCTAATAACCCTTTATTCATTACTTCTCTCTTTGTCACAGCTCTCTATTATCCATAGAAAACGCTTTTATCTTCAGTCTTATTGATCATTGTTTCTTAAATTCGCCATTTTGGCAGAGGATGTCTTTCGGTATATTTTCAAATTTTTTCTATCAGTGACAAACTTTAAAAAACCATAGCTTTATCTTTCTCCAGTCAACAAAAAGAACTATCGAAATGGTGATTATGCTCATTTCACTTAGTCTAGATCTTATCAGTAAGAAAGCTCGATAGACAAATTTGGAGATTATTTGAAATTTTCAGCTCTACTTCAGTTTTTTAACAAGCTTAGAGTTCTGATGTTTATGTGCAAACTAAGAAAAACATCAGTCAAATAAACATAAACTTAACGGCTCAAAGTCAGAATTATAATAAAAAATTTTACGTGCTTTTGGCAATTGGTATGAAACATAAGCAGATTTGACCAATCAACACTTGGATAAAAATTTCAAATGGAAGTATCTTTATTTACTGAAATATATCAAAAGGTCTCGAGGACACAGGGCCAAACTTATAGGGATAAAAACTACAAGAAGGATTTTAATCAATATAGATTCAGAAACATGTAGCACATAACATAATACAACTTACGAACACTAACACATAAATCAGTGAAAATATGTTGACATCTGAGTACTGAAAAACTACTTATTCATGAAAACATCTCTATACAGCTAATTTGGAAATAAACTTGTCGGCGGAATAAGGCTTCCTTCAATGATATTCAAGTACATTGAGGATGCTTTCGGGTGAAGCATGTCACTAGTTCTTCTGTTGAGATCATAAGAATAAATCACATTCCCGAATTCCCGGTTTATCATCAGAATCATTCCATCTTTAATGTCTATAACGCGAGATTGTCGGTACGGATTGTCATCATACATATCGATATTATATTTCGCTTCCCATTCATTATTTGTATAGTCTCTTAGCATCCATGTTCTTCTTCTTCTCACGAACTTCTCTCTTAGGTTTACAATCTGCTGTACAAGGAAAATATGTCCTTCCAACTTTTCCAGAGTCAAAATACTTGGATAATCGAGGCATTTTGTGATTTGAGAGATTGATATGAATCCAAACTTCTCGTCTTTGATATCAAACGTCAAAATACCTCTAACAATTGTATGATAATCATACTCACTTGCCAACCAATAAATCACTCCGTTTACAAAAACCGGAGGCCTCGCCAACGATTCTAGAAAACCATAAGGAACATTTCCGAAAAATCTCCACGCTTGGGTTCCTAAAGTGAGCACCTCACAAGCACAATGCTCATAGTTGCCTACTTCATTGTAATAAAACCTAACAAGCTTATATTCTCCTGTAGAGTCAATAAATCCCAAACCAAGAGAACTCCAGGCTTCAGATACAGCCTCCAGGTTGCTTTTCGGGAGTCCTATAAAATCCCTGGTGGTAGGGTTTAATAAATAGGGATAAAAATAACCTTTGATCTCACAAAACGCTACCACCAATCCGTTGACGGAGTTGGTTAAGTAGCAAAAATAACAGGAGAGTGCCATTGTTTCCTCTATGAATTTGGTATTATGATGTAGAACGCATTGCGGACATATTTATGGAGAAACGGGATTGTCACAAGCCCAAACGCGGACCCGACCGAGGAAAATAACTTGCAACGAAGAACATGTGATATCTCACAAACCGTAAGTCGGAATGGGACGAATTATATATATAAATACTGATGTAGAACACACTGCGGACATATTTATGGAGAAACGGGACCGTCACAAGCCCAAACACGGACCCGACCGAGGAAAATAACTTGCAACGAAAAATGGGTCATATCTCTCAAACCGTAAGTCGGAATTGGACGAATTATGTATGTAAATCGCGTATTTTTTTGAGGCGGAGTCAATCAAACCTACCGTTGTTCGGTTTGCTGCAGTTCTTCTTGCTAACTTTCCTCCGGATTGAGAGATATCAGAATTTTTGTCAGTTTTTTACTATTTTAGGTAATGTTTTAGGAGTCTGTTTTGATTAGGAAGCAAATCCGGTTTGATTCGAAATTTGACCGATTTACTTCCCTAATCATAGGGAGTCTTTTAAGGAGAGTTTTATTATTTTTATTTTTTGCAAAGTTTGGGTCATAGTAGGAGTCTTGTTTATTTTCTATTTAAACAGAGTCTTGTGAGTCTTGTAAGCCCTAGAGACATATCTTTTTATCAATAAATTTCTCTTATTATATTTTCTTCGTGGATTCGAAGCTCTTCGTGGATTCAGAGATCGTTCTTTGTGGATTCAGAGAGCACCCATTTGGTGGATTCCGAGGTTTATCACTTCCGCGCTGCGTTAATTGGATTAAAGACTTGTTTTTTCAATCCGATGGCAGGCGACGAAGCCCATTTTTCTTGAACTGAGTTTGATGAGTTGAAGACTGATGTTAATCAGATGAAGATCGATGTTAATTTGATTAAGACTATTGTAGATTGACTTGCGTCGGCACTGGAGCGTCTAAATATGGTAGGAGTTCAAAATCGCATTAATGGTCGCCAACGACGTAATCTGACTCCACAAGACGAATTCAACAGCGACAACGATGACTATGAAGCCCTATGCCGCGATTATGATCATAGAGACCACCACCGATGGGACAATTATGATGCTGGAGGGTTCAAGATGAAGATGGATCTACCATCTTTTAACGGGCAACTTCATATTGAAGAATTTCTTGATTGGGTTGCAGAGGTGGAGAGCTTTTTTGAGTATATGGAGATCCTAGATGAATGGAAGGTTAAGTTGGTGGTCTACCGACTTAAGAGTGAAGCATCTGCTTGGTGGGAATCAGTATGCATGAATCGATCTCGTCAAGAAAAACCAAAAGTCAATAA
This sequence comes from Asparagus setaceus, assembly GCA_012295165.1. NCBI lineage: Eukaryota > Viridiplantae > Streptophyta > Magnoliopsida > Asparagales > Asparagaceae > Asparagus > Asparagus setaceus. Next base: position 31,439,033 of record CM022710.1, read on the forward strand.
GTGGGAGAAGATGAAGAAGTTGCTGAAAGCCCATTTCCTGCCAGGTGACTATAAACAAGTCTTGTTCGGACAATATCAGAATTGCAAACAAGGTGGAAGAATAGTTGATGAATATATGCAGGAGTTTTATCGGCTGTCATCCCGCAACAATTTAAATGAGAACGAGGCCCAGTAGATGTCTCGTTACACTGGGGGATTGAGGATAGCAATTCAGGATCGTGTGTCTTTACAGCAGATATATACTTTGACAGACACAGTTAGCCTAGCTGAAAAGATGGAGCAACAAATTGGACGGAATACTAGAGGATCATGGGTAGCTTCCGATGGGTCGCGCACGAGTTTTAATCATGGCAGGAACAAACCGTCTCCAATTGCTTCTGATCAAGATTCTACAGCTGAGAAGGGTACAGAACCGACGATAACAGAAGAAAAGAAGGCTACACTACCAAACCAATATGTCAAACTCAATCCAATCAAGTGCTACAGATGTGGTCAACCTGATCATCGATCCAATCAGTGACCTAAAATAGGTGCACTGACTCTCTTGTAACGCCAATCCGACATCAACCATCGCCCGTGGTACCTGACAAATGAAACTAAACCGATAATCGATGCCGGCTCGACACGATGGTAACTTTGTACTTAATGACATTGAACCTCTTGTAATCAATCTTAACGGATCTGAATCTTCAGGAGGAAGTTGTAACTGGCAGCTTGCCGACGAACATATAATAAATGGCGATTTAGAGTATGTACCTAGTGTTGATACTATAATGCAGGTACTGTATAGGGACCACGGTGCCCACGTACCACTCCTATCATCAAGCCAGGTGAAGAAATGCCTTCAAAGTTCGATTGGGTCAACTTTCATCCTCCCTTCAAAAGACGCAAAGCAAACAATCTTTGGAAAAGGGGGAGTATCCCCACCACGAGACCCTTGTTGGGAATCTGATGATAGCAATGAAGGTCCTTGCAAATATTTTTCCAACTATAGTCCGCAAGTGCACTATAATATGGAGAAATGGGGATACGATCTCGCGCATGGACCAGGTCTTTGTTTCGGACGCGGGGTTCGGGTTCCACCTAGACCTTCTCACGTCCCGAAGGGGAAACCCGATCGCTATTATGAACACAAGAGAGATTTGGGTTATGCCTCTTCATCTTTCGACGAGTGCTGTTGGCAAATCGATGATCATGACGATTCGTCAGATTCTTCAACATGGAATTCGGATGTTAGTCTCGGTGAATTGTTCAAAGGACTAATGTCTAATATGACCACCATAAGCCTAGTGAACCCGAAGAGGATGATCACTCACCAACTTGGGAAGGCCCTTGGACTTCCCATTTGAACATCCAATATAGTGACAAGTTTGAACAGAGAGAACCGCCAACTGAAGATATAGTGGTCCAAGTCAATATGGGCGACGAAGCTAATCCGAAACCCATATTCATGAGCGGTAGTCTACCTTCGGAGGAGAAAGAGGAATTGGTTGCTCTGGTCCAGGAATATATCGATGTTTTCGCTTGAAATTACGAAGATATGCCAGGACTTGACCCATGTATAAAGCATTAACGCTTAAAATTAAATCGGAAGCCAAACCCGTAAAACAACAACAGCGACGGTTTCGTCCACAAATTATGGAAGCAATTGTAGCTGAAGTAAAGAAATTTATACAATCGGGTTTTATCAGAGAAGAACAACATCCAGATTGGGTGGCAAATATTGTCCCTATTCTAAAAAAGAATGGGACAATTAGAATCTGCATTGACTTCAGGGATCTGAACCTTGCATGCCCAAAGGATGATTTTTTCACTACCCATCACAGATGTCATTATAGACAACACTTGTGGGTTTGAAAGAATGTCGTTTATGGATGGATTCTCCGGATACAATCAAATCAAGATGCATCCCGACGATGAGAAGCACACCTCATTTCAGACGCCTCTAGGCATCTTTTGCTACACCGTCATGCCCTTCGGCTTGAAGAACGCAGGCGCTACGTATCAACGAGCGATGATGAAGATCTTCCAAGAGCATCTCCGAAAAACCGTCGAATGTTATGTCGATGACTAAGTGGTGAAAAGCCGCAATAAAAGTGATCACATCAAAGATCTCAAGACGGTATTTGACCTCATGCGGAGTCATCAATTGAAGATGAATCCAACTAAATCCTTCCTAGGAATGGCCAGTGGTAAATTCCTTGGTTTCGTCGTCACATCAAAGGGAATCCATATCGATCCTGACAAAGTGAAAGCAATCAATGAATTACAACCCCCGAATAACCTCAATGAGCTCAGGAGGTTGCAAGGAAGATTGGCTTATATCAGACGGTTCATTTCAACCCTTGCAGGCAAATGTCAACCGTTCTCCAAGCTCGCAAAAAAGGGCGTCTCATTCGTATGGGACGATGCTTGCCAAAAGGCTTTTGATGATATCAAAGCATATTTATCAAATCCTCCTGTCCTCGTTGCACCGAAATCAGGGAAGCCGTTCTTGATTTACGTCAGAGCGACCAACCATTCACTAAGTGCATTGTTGGCACAAGATGATGATAACGGTCACGAACAGGCAATCTATTATCTGAGTCGGACAATGGTGGGTGCCGAGTCCCGATATCCAGAGATTAAAAAAGAATGCCTAGCCTTGGTATTCGCGGTCCAGAAAATGCGCCATTACCTAGTTGGACAGACGATACATGTCATCTCGGATGTTAATCCAATTCGAGTATTCATGACGCAACCGGCCTCTTTGAACTGGCGATTAGCGAGGTGGGCATTACTCCTTTCGCAATACGACATCCACTTCAAACAACAGAAGTCGGTGAAAGGACAGGCAATCTGTGATCTTCTAGCAGTCCGACCCAGTAAGGATAAAGCTACACTTTATGAAGACTTACCCGATGAAATTCACGAGGTCAACCATACTTCCCAAGAGCGCGTGTGGCAATTATATTTTGATGGCGCTTCTCGCGCAACCAATGTGGCAAGTGCTCCTAGATGTTCTAAAATTTCTGCCGGAGTCGGAGTTGTCTTAGTTTCCCCAGAGAAGCATGTGATTCCTCGGGGTTATTCGCTGACCGAACCGTGCTCTAATAATGTGGCCATTAACAACGCGCCACTTATTGGGCTCAGTTTTACCAAAGAGCTGGGGGTCGAATATCTCGAAGCCTTCGGATACTCCCAACTCATAGTCAGACAAATCTGCGGAGAATACGAAGTCAAAAATCCGGATTTGGTCCCATATCATGAAGCGGCAATAGAGATGGCGGAATCATTTGAAAGTTTCTTCATCGAATATATACCGCGTCTCCAGAACGCCTATGCAGATGCGCTGGCGGCATTAGCTATTTCATTGGCGCAACCCCAAAACGGCGCTTTATCACCGTGAGGACGACGCTCTTTATACCGAATGCGCCTGTGGACATCAAAGAAGCGCATGCCATCAGAATTCAGGCTCGAGCCCCGAGATTGGCGCTTTCCCATCATAGATTACGTCTTACACGGTATTCTACTAGAAGATGTGAAGGAAAGAGAATCAGTCCAAAGAAGTGCACCGAGATTTTACTATAACGCCGCGTCCCAAGCGCTCTATCGTCGTACGTACGATGGGTTGCTACTCCGATGTCTTTCAACTGAGGAAGCAGAGGAGGCCCTCAAAGAGGCGCATGATGGTACTTGCGGTGCGCATCAGCCAGGTCCTAAACTAGTAGATAGGCTGAGAAGATTGGGCTATTACTGGCCGACCATGATCAAAGATGCAGTTGAATACGCGAGACAGTGTCATGCGTGCCAAATACATTCTAATCCATGTATCAGGATCTGCATCCGCCGGCTACTTGGTCGTTTGAAACACGGGAATGGATGTGGTAGGACCCATCTTCCCCCCGTCGGTAAAAGGTGACCGCTTTATTTTAGCAATCACTGATTACTTCTCCAAATGAGCCGAAGCAATTCCGCTCAAAGAAATCAAGGCAGGTAATGTCATAATGTTCATCAAACACCACATCATCTATCGATACGGTGTCCCGAGACGAATTGTGCATGACAACGGCCCCTAATTTATCAGCAACGCCTTCGTCAGATTCTGCAGCAAGTTCAGAATCCAAGACGTTTCATCTACAGCTTATAATCCCATTGCGAATGGTTTAGCTGAAGCCTTTAACAAGACCATCATCAAGATTTTGGCGAAGCTAGTGAGGACCAATAAACGAGATTGGGACGACAAGCTCGGTGACGCTCTTTGGGCTTATCGCACCACGGTCCGAACACCGACCGGGGCCACCCCGTATTTCTTGGTATACGGATGTGAAGCCATCCTGCCATTGAAAATACAAATCCCGTCCCTTCGTGTCACACTTGCGACGGGAATAACGGATGACGAGCAACATCAGAAGCGTCTTGAAGAGCTTGAGATGTTGGACGAAAAACGCTTGGAAGCTCAACAGCAAATTGAGTTATACCAGGCAAGAATTTCCAAAGCCTTTAATAAGAAAGTCCGGCATCGGGTTTTCAAGGAAGGAGACTTGGTGCTCGCCGTTCGGCGACCAATGATCCTTAATTCCAAAAAGAAAAGCAAATTCCAGCCCAAATGAGAAGGACCGTTCGTAATCGACACGGTCTACTCAAATGGAGCATATCGCCTGATCACTCAAGACGGCGACAAGTTAATGATGCCAATCAACGGGAAGTTCTTGAAGAAATACTATCCCTAATATACTCAGGATAACCCGTTTCTACGGTTTTGGATGATCAGACTTTTAAATAGTCACATTCACTAAACTCTCACTTGGTCAAACCTTTGAACAGTTAGGACCAAAATTAAAATTCCTTTATCATCACTCCCACTTGGCCAAAATTCCCAGCAATTAGGGCCACCTGCAAATATCAAAATCTTATCTTATTTTCTAGGTTCGTCTCTGCCCTAAGAGGAGACAACATTGAGTCACCAGATCTTTCGAGTAAGATAGGTTTCTCCAAGTTCACTTTTTACTCATGTGAGTTAAAAGGCCCACTTTTCTTTTCTGAGTCAAAACCGCGTGGCCCGACTCCAATATGATTCTCGAGATGGAGATCCCACTTTGAGTTTCTTTATAGATTCTCTGGTGCACGTGCATCAGAAATTCTTCTGACTCTCAGTTCACGTGAACGAAGAGTCATCAATTGAAGCGGGAGATAAGAAAATACCTTCTTCTTCTTCAACACAACGGGTTCGTCTTTGCCCCAAGAGAAGACACAACGGGTTCGTCTTCGCCCCAAGAGAAGATAACAAAAACAACAAACAAAGTCTATGTATTCAATACATGGCGGTCTCATTCTTGACTTAATGATGCATTAAATCTACGCCTATTTATGCGTAGTAGGTGTTATTCTGTCCTTAAATCAGAATAAGTCGGCGCTAACACACACGCCGTAATCAATTCCCGTGATAATTGATCAAGCCCACGTATTCAATATCGTGACAAACAAAGTCTATGTATTCAATACATGACCAGTCTCATTACTGACTTAATGATCTGTTAAATCTACGCCTATTTATGCGTAGTAGGTGTTATTCATGTCCTTAAATTAGGAATAAGTCAGTGTCTAACACACGCCGCCGGGTAATCAATTCCTGCGATAATTGATCGAGCCTACGTATTCAATATCGTAGCATAGATGTCATTACCTAATGACACCTAAACTATGCCTTCATGCATAGGGATATTATCTCTATCCTTATCGAAATAAGTGCATCTAACACATCTTTGTAGGGTAATCAATTCCGTGATAATTGATCAAGCCCACGATTCAATATCGTAGCATAGATGTCATTACCTAATGACACCTAAACTATGCCTTCATGCATAGGAGGTTATCTCTATCCTTATCGAAATAAGTGCATCTAACACATCTTTGTAGGGTAATCAATTCCGGGATAATTGATCGAGCCTACGTATTCAGTATCGTAGCATAAATGTCATTACCTAATGACACCTAAACTATGCCTTCATGCATAGGGAGGTTATCTCTATCCCTTACTGGAGATAAGTCTGCATCTAACACATGCTGCCGGGTAATCAATTCCCGCGATAAGACACCTAAACTATGCCTTCATGCATAGGGATGTTATCTCTATCCCTTACTGGAGATAAGTCTGCATCTAACACATGCTGCCGGGTAATCAATTCCCGCGATAATTGATCAAGCCTACGTATTCAATATCGTAGCACAAAGTCTAAGAGAATTCACTCTTTTAGCACAACGTTATATGTAGAACGGACCTAAACAATCTACATGCTAGCCCAATTCAAACGGTAGTTGGTAAAGACATATCAAATCCGTTGATGGCTGAGGGTTTGCCAAAAATCCTGTTGAGATTATGTCCATTTGTTCAAAGCAGAATAAGGAACGTAATGAAAGTCGATAAAAGTAAATTCTATTTCATGAATGATGGTAAATTGCATGGAATTAAATTGCATGAAAGTAAATCTATTCTACAAACAAGAAAATAAAAAGAGAAAAAAATAAAATAGAAACCCACAATTCCTAATTCATCTTCATCCTCCTTTTGGTCCTTGGACAAAGAGAAGAGAAAAGAAATTGAAGGGGTGAAAAATTTTATTTATTGTGTAACAAAAGTTATAATTTTTGGAAGGTCTTCTCAATTAAGAGTAACTCTCCTCTCCAAATAGAATTTTTACAAAATATTTCACACTCAAACCTCTCCCCCTCAACCCCTATTTATAGCCTACAGCAATGCACATGAACCATTAGATGAAACTTGGGCTCCAAGGATCAAATCTTAGCTACAAATCGAGTTAGTTACGGACCAATCGATTGGCCAATCGGTTGGCCAACCGATTGGCCAACCGGTTGGTGAACCGATTGGAATTTTAAAAAACTAAAAATACAGTTAGCTCCGTCTCGTCGAGATAGGCGATTTTCATATATTATATGTTAAATTCCGCCTTCCGGATTGAGAGATATCGTCATTTCTTTGTGGCTAACATCTTGAACATTATTTTTATTTAATTTCTTTTTATATTTGATCCTTGCATCTTGACTACGTAGATTGCTCGGCTTGATCTCGGCTTCAGTAAAGGTTGAAAAATGAGGAAATTTGAGTTCTCTTTTAGCATTTATTCATTAATTCTTCATTAACCTGCAAATTAAGATAAAAATAGTTATTAGTAGGATATTTATTTATATAAAATAGATAATGAGGATATAAATTTGTAATTAAAATGTGATAATCAAATACCCCACACCTAAACTTTTGCTAGTCCTCTAGCAAATAAAATAAAAAGAAAACCTAACACACTTTCGCAGAATCGCGATTGTATTTAGCGATACAACAAGCCTTTAAACCCTAGGTTCCCTAGTGGACGAGTTGTAGTCTCGTGAGGGTTTAGGTGAATATACCCACAAAATTCAGTGAACTTGCCAATTTAAAGAAGTTAATAAAATAATTAATTCATTTGATATCTTCAAACATTCCAATTGAAGTTGGTTAATACTCAAGAAAACATTTTTATCATAACTCAATGTAATTTTCTTAAAAAATCCTTTCATTATAGTTATACAAAACCAAGTTTAACTCAAAATTTTAATTTAAAAGTTTTGAAAAGAACATGCTAACTCTTTGTTTTAAACAAACTTCAAGTCTTTTAATCCATTTAATTCTTCAAGAACATATACAAATATAACTATATATAAAACATGGTTAGTATGATTTTTTTTAATTTTTTTATTTACTCTTTATTCCTTGGTGGTTTTGTTCTTTTAATCGGCTTTCTAAGTGACCATTTAGCGAGTTTTGGGCTAATGAATCCCAACCCAATTGGGCTTAGGTCATTAAGCATAGAAATACTCCTCGGCTTAATTACTCAGTCAACTTAGACTTAGTAAAATAGAACCACCAATAATTTTAAGAGAAAATTTTCTTCTTTTTTTAAGTTAGTATAATATATATATGTGTATATGTATATATATTCTGAACAATATTTGGATCAAGACAACTTGAAAAATTATTTTCAACTCTAAGTTAGGCATGCAAAAATTTCATTACTTTAATTAAAAATCTAAGTTAAAACTTAAGTAAAGTATACTACTTTGAAAATCATTTCTTAAGAAATTTATTTGGAGTTATCATAAAAGGTAAACTGAGTATAGAACTAACTAAGGATTAGAAGACTTAAATTCTATCAAATAGATCAATTATTAATCAACTCTATTAAGTTGGCAAGTGATTTTTTTTATGAAAAGAGGAAAAATGACATAAAAAGAAAAAAAAATGGTAAGAAAAAGAGGAAAAAATGACTAACATAAAGAGCAAAAATGACTAATTCCCACCCCACACCTAAATTTTGCATTGTCCTCAATGCAAATTCTATTATGCACAAATTAAAACAGATAATAATTGAAGCACTTACATTTGTTCGGCTAGCTTGAACAATGATAAAAATGCAAATACCTTCAAGATAAAGGGGTGAAGCCAAAATTTATTCTCTTTTTTTTGAAATAAAGAACAACAAGAAACTCTCACATGAGAGAAGAATAAATTCTTTTATTATTATGAGACAAAAAATAAAAATGTAGAATAAAAGATGAAATATGAGAAGCTCACATTCTACATTAAATCCTACCTTATTGTCGAAAATTCTACCGAAATTTAAAGAATTTTAAAATGATATAATCATGATGTGCTTAAATTTCAAAAATTTCGTGGTTTTAGTGATGTTTGCGGCAATGGAAGGTAGGTATTAATGGATGTATGCTTTTTGAACTTAGATTCGTTATTAACAAAAATTTCATCAAAAATAAAATCTTATTGTTTTCTATTTTCCAAAATCTAAGTTCATTGACAAAGGGTTCTTCAAATGTTGGCTTCAAGATGCATGTATTCAACATAATTCTCTCGTTCTGAAGGACTTGATTATTAACACAGTTGCATTTGTGAATGGATTGCATTCACTTGATCTTGAAAAGTTAAACTTGATCCCGCTTTCCTTGGATTAGTCACGGGTTGACTCGGAAATGATCCTTCCTCTCTCTCACTTATAGCCCTATCTAGTTGACCAAGCTGGGTTTCTAATCTAGCTATGGCTTGAGTGTTGGAGTTGAGAATTTATCCTGTTGATTGCATAAAGGAGTTCATCGTGCTAGATGTTTGAATCAACAAGTTCGTGGTCTGTGTAGAGGTTTTAATCAAGGCTTCCAAACCCCTTTCCAAAACATTAAGACGTTTCTCAACATTTGAAGGAATATGATTTGTAGATTGATGATGAGGAAACTGATTTGGAAATGACTGATTTGATTGTGAAAAATTGGTTTGAAGCTGAAAAGCTGCGTTGCCCTAGGGAATTGTTAGTTTGAAGAGGAGTGAAATTTTAATTTCCTGAGAAATTACCCTGATTCCATGCAAAATTGGATGATTTCTCCAACCTGAATTATAGGTTGGAGAAAATGGATCATTAATCGGATGTTGGAATGCAGCATTCATATGTTCTAGAGATTGAGTATTTCCTAAGAGTGGACATTGCTTTGAAGCATGGGTTGTAGAAAGACGATTATGATAACTTTGGCGAAACTTGATTGATTTGTGCGAGCTCGTTCTTTGGTTTCTAAAGTTTCTAACTGCGTAGAATTGTAGCCATCTTAGCTTGAGGCTATGTTTGACTCTAAGGAAGGACCTCTAGAAGCTGGATTGGGAAGCGATGAATCACAGTGTTCCCCTGCATGGTTTTCTGGATAAATTCTCTAAAAGTCTCAAGCTTAATGGGTGTTTTCTTCATGAAATCCCATGACACATTGACTCTAAGGAAGTTTTTGAAGAATAATCCAATCCTTCGTAAATGATTTGGCATAATCGCCACTTTTCAAGACCATGGTGAGGACATTGGATAAGAAGATCTTTGAATTTATCAAAATACTTTCAAAAATGTTCTCCCGGGACAATTTTAAAATTTTGAATGCTGTTTCTAAGCTTGACCGTTTTGTGGATAGGAAAGAATTTTTTCAGAAAAACTGTTACAAATTCACCCCAAGTTGAGATGGAATCTGTGGGCAAGCTATACAGCCATTTTTTGGCTTTGTCCTTAAGGGCAAATGGAATAAATCGGAGTTTGATCGCATCTTCGGTTAAGTCCCTCATCTTGATCATGAGGCAAACTTCTTCAAATTCGGAGATGAAAATGTAAGCGTCTTCGGTTTCTACTCCTAGGAATTTGGGAAGCATGTTAATAAAATGCGGTCTAAGTTCGAAATTTGCTCCATTGACCTCGGGGAGTTTTATGCAAGAGGGGATTGCATTTCTAGTGGGGTAACAAACATCTTGAAGAACAGGTGGGTTGGTATTGGCCATTTCGCTTGGTTCAAGAGATGGATCAAAATGAATTAAACGATTGGTATTATCCCTAACCCAAGTTTGCATACACCAAAATCAATTTTTATTTTTATGAAAAGGACAAGAGAAAAGTTAAGAAGATGATGAGAAAAAAAGGAAAAACTAACTAAAAGCAAATCAAGGCAATCACTTTTCAATCACCCTAGCTCTAGGGTTAAGCCTAAACTTGACTTAGACCAGCTCTAACCAAAAATTCCCTTAGTAAAAGATCAAAGTTTACTCGGGTAATTAGCCGTAAGGATAGTACTAGAGGAGATCAAAGATCAATTAAGTACATCTTTCCTTGCGGGCTTACATAACCCTAAACCTTGCCTTAGACACCAATTAATCCGGATAAACTTGGACCGGTTCACTTAAGAATTTCTTGTTCCTTAATGAGCTCGAATCCTTAGGGGCCAACGCCTAATCAAATTTTAAGAGGCTTGGGTAAGTGTAGTGAGGAATTAGTGATTTTGGGCTAAGGAAAGGGTGATGAAATCCCTCACCTTATCTTGATTAATGGATTTTGCCCTTCGATATTTTCAAGTGTGTGCCAAATCAAGATGCTCAAATCACTTGGTGAATTCCTACTATTATATGAAATGCAACCCTAGGAATTAAAAACAACTAAAAGGATGCAAAAATAAAATCTTTTCATTTTTATTATGGTCGACAATCAAAGAAATGAAGTTTATTAGGGTCAACAAGGGTAAAAAATCTTTTTATTTTTATTTTTTTTTTATCCTAGTTGTCTCTAATGTATATGAACTATCTAAAGGGTGGAATTGAAAATACTAGATAGAGAAGTTACCCACGCAAAAGCAATGCAAAGCCTCGTTGGAGGCAATTCTTCAATCTTGAATCTTCAACTCTTGATCTTCAAGCTCCAAGTTCCTACACAAAAGAAAACACACAAAATAAGGAACCAAACTTAATCAAAATCCTATTTATGCACCGTTCCCCGGCAACGGCGCCAAAAACTTGATGGGTAAATTTTGAGTGATTACCTTAGTTGCAAGTATACAACCTTTATCAAGTTATAGTATTTAAGATTATCGATCCCACGAGGAACGGGAAGTAGAAAGAGTTTTATTCAGGTTTTGGTTCTCAAATTATGCGCGACAATTAGGAGTTTATGTACATGGTGAAAGTGGTCATGAAAAGATTAGAGAGTGGATGTGGATTATGTGCAAATAAAAAGGAAATCGAGGAAGAAAATGTGTGTGGAGAGATTAAGAGTGTGATTTGTGACAAAGTGCGAATAAATCAAAATGAAAGTGAAAATGGAGAGATAGAGAGAGAGAAAATAAGTGCAAAATAAAAGAAAGCAAGATTGAGAGAGGAGAGAGTAAAGGAAAATCAAAATCAAGAAAACAAGAAATCAAAGAAGTCAAAATCAAGAAGGCAAAAGATGAAGGATTCAATTAGAGATATGAAGGAATCTAGAATTGAATCCACTAGCTAATCTCACTTATAAAATATGAACCATTCTCTTTTATCACATTTCATTTTAGATTTATTAAGCATAGACTATCAAACCGCTTAAGGAAAGCATAACCTATCAAATTATCACCTAAATGAAATCAATACTCATAAGGAGAATAACAAGATAATAATTCTAGAATTCATTAGCATACTCTATCCTATCACTTTTAAGGCAAGCATAGACTATCCAATACTTCTTCTACCAATTAGTTCTCTAGTTGATTATCCTAAGCATGATCTTTTTAAGCATAAGAGAGTGATTCACAAATATAAGAGAGAAATTAGACTAGTTTCATGCAAAACTAGATCCTCACAAAAGGTTTAGTTCCACATCTTAGAAAAATAAAAGAAATCAAGAGAGGGAGGAGGAAAAATAAATATAATTACAAGAATGAAAAAGAGCAAGAAATAAAGAAAAAAAAAAGAAGATTGCAATGAAAGTAAATCTAATCTATGAATTAAAGACAAGACATGAAAGTAAATTGCATGGAATTAAATTGCATGAAAGTAAATTGCAAGAAAGTAAATTGCATTAAAGTAAATCTATTCTACAAACAAGAAAATAAAGAAGAGAAAAAATAAAATAGAAACCCACAATTCCTAATTCATCTTCATCCTCCTTTTGGTCCTTGGACAAAGAGAAGAGAAAAGAAATTGAAGGGGTGAAAAATTTTATTTATTGTGTAACAAAAGTTACAATTTTTGGAAGGTCTTCTCAATTAAGAGTAACCCTCCTCTCCAAATGGAGATTTTACAAAATATTTCACACTCAAACCTCTCGCCCTCAACCCCTATTTATAGCCTACAGCAATGCACATGAACCATTAGATGAAACTTGGGCTCCAAGGATCAAATCTTAGCCACAAATCGAGTTAGTTACGGACCAATCGCAACCGGTTGGTGAACCGATTGGAATTTTAAAAAACTAAAAATACAGTTAGCTCCGTCTCGTCGAGATAGGCGATTTTCATATATTATATGTTAAATTTCGCCTTCCGGATTGAGAGATATCGCCATTTCTTTGTGGCTAACATCTTGATCATTATTTTTATTTAATTTCTTTTTATATTTGATCCTTGCATCTTCGGCTTCTGTAGATTGCTCGGCTTGATCTCCGGCTTCAGTAAAAGGTTGAAAAATAAGAAAATTTGAGTTCTCTTTTAACCTTTATTCATTAATTCTTCATTAACCGCAAATTAAGATAAAAATAGTTATTAGTAGGATATTTATTTATATAAAATAGGTAATGAGGATATAAATTTGTAATTAAAATGTGATAATCACTACTTTTGCAGCAAAATCTAAAATATTTGATTATTCCAAGAGTTTTAAAGCCCTAGTTGAGAACGAAAGTGGTTATTTTATCAAAGTGCTACGAACCAATGGTGGAGGTGAATATACATCTAATGAGTTCACTAAGTATTGTGCAGAACAAGGAATAAAGCGTGATGTCACTTTTTCCTACACACCTCAACATAATAGCGTTGCTGAAAGGAAAAATAGGACTATACTTGATATGGCGAGAAGCATACTAAAGGCCAAAGGTATCCTAAATTTTTTTGGGGGTGAAGCTGTCTCATGTACCATTTATTTGTTGAACAAGTCACCAACAAAGAGCTTTGACAATCTCACTCCTGAAAAGACGTGGACTGGTTATAAGCCAAGTGTAAGGCATATCAAAGTATTCAACTCCATTGCTTATACTCATGTTCCGGCAGAAAGAAGAAAGAAATTTGATGACAAATGTGAGAAGACAGTTTTTTGTTGGCTACAAGTCCGGAGGCTACAAGCTCTACAACCCCGTTACAAAGAAGGTGATAGTGAGTAGAGATGTGTTAGCTGAAAAAGAAGCTTGGAATTGGGATCTAGAAGCACAAAGTAATTAACCGTATTTTTACCTTTATATTCTTTGTCCCTATTACAACTGAAGAAGCACCTCCGGCCAATGCTCCTGAAGCTCCAACCCCGCAAGTTTCAATAGAAGTTGAAAGACCGAGAAAAATCATCAATTATCAGTCTCTTGAGGTATTATGAAGTAACCCCAGATGATGTTGATGCAGATGGAGATATAATGCACTTTGCAATATTCGTAGATTGTGAGCCAGTTATATTTGAAGAGGCTATTCAAGATTCTAAGTGAATACATGTAATAAAAGAAGAGATAACGACAATCGAGAAGAACACGTGGGAGCTTACTAATATCCCGCAAGGACATAAAGCTATCGATGTGAAGTGGGCTCTCAAGACAAAGATTAAGGCGAACAGTAAAGTTGAGCGGCATAAAGCAACACTGATGGCGAAAGGCAAAGAGGTATTTTCTCATGTTGCTAAAATTAAAACTGTTAGACTAATAATTGCCTTGACTGCACATAAGCATTGGAATATTCATCAGATGGACGTGAAGTCAGATTTTCTTAATGGGCCTCTTGAAGAAGAAGTTTTGTGAAGCAACCACCTGGATTTATGAAAAAAGGGTGCGAGCATAAAGTATACAAGTTGAAGAAAACATTATACGGGCTAAAACAGGCGCCGCGAGCATGGAAAAAAAATTAATTAATTCTTCCAAGAAAGTGGATTTCAGAAGTGCCCCTCCGAGCATGCCTTATATTTGAAGGCAAACAACTCTAGTGATTTACTACTATTATGCCTTTACATTGATGATTTGATTTTTACTGGCAATACTATTAGTATGATTGAAGATTTTAAGACGTCCATGATGCATGAATTTGAGATGACAGAGCTTGTCTTAATGTCTTATTTTCTCGGCATTGAAGTAGTTCAAGGCGATGATGAGATTTTCATATGCCAAAAGAGATATTATGCAGTCATTGAAAAGATTTTAGATGTTTGATTGCAATCCCGTTAGAACTCTCATGGATGTTGGCACTAAATTATGTCGAGAAAGTGATGGTGCACAAGTTGATCCTACTTATTTCAAGCTAATTGTTAGGACTTTGAGATATCTTACATGTACAAGGCCAGATATAGCTTATAGGGTTGGTCTAATCAACAAATATTTGGAGGTCCCTTGTCAATCTCATCTTCAAGTTGCAAAGAGAATTATGTTGTATCTAAAAGGAATTTATAATCATGATTTATTTTATTCTTCATCTAACAATTGTGATATTGTAGGCTATTCTGATAGTGATTGGACTGGAGATCATGATGATCATAAGAGAACTTCTGGCTATGTTTTTAACTTTTGTTCCACCGTATTTTCTTGGTCGTCGAAGAAACAATACATTGTTGCACTCTCAACTTGTGAAGCGGAGTATGTAGCAGCAGCATCAAGTGCATGTCAAGCAATTTCATTGCATAATGTGCTAAGTCAAATTCATATTCAAGTTGAAGGTCCTACAAAAATTTATATTGATAACAAGTCCGCAATTAATTTGACAGAATCCAATCACTCATGGAAGGAGCAAGCATATTCATACTCATTACCACTTGCTACGAGACAATGTTGAGAAGAACGAGGCTGTGTTGGTGTAATGCAAATCCGAAGATCAAGTTGCTGACATCCTTATGAAACCCTTGAAGTTTGACGCATTTGTCAAGTTGAAGCACATGAGAGGAATGAAGACTTTACAAAATTAGAATTAAAGGGGGATGTTGAAGTTAATCCCAATTCTACAAAGTTTTTATGTCTATTATCTTTAGAAGTTTTATCTCTAGAAGTTAGTTCCTATTATGTTACTTGGAAATCAAGTTGGGTAGTTATTACGTCTTTTATCTTTAAGAGTTTGTTATCTTAGAACTCTATAATTAGTTATTTGAATAAGCATATAGATATACCCCTGTACCTATGACCTGTAGCAAGAAAAGAAGTCAGAGAGAAATAAAAGGAGTTCATTGTTTGCTTCTTCCATCTCTCTAATATATATATATATATATATATATATATATATATATATATATATATATATATATATATATAGGAACTTAGTACCAAACACAAATCTTATGCTTGGTAGTGATGTGACCCATTCTCATTCACTCCCCAATCCATGTGAATGTGGACTCTCATTTGAATGAGTGGATGATAATGTGTCACCTCACTACCAAGCATAAAACTTGTGCTTATCAAGTTCCTCCATATATATATATATATATATATATATATATATATATATATATATATATATATATATATATATATATATATATAGTAAAACTCCTATAAACTTAAGTTGATAGAAATACTCATCCACCAATTTTTTCATCCACTAGATTTGCTTTGAGATTTATGCTAGCATGTGATGCAAATCAATGCACACACTCAAAGATACTCTTCATATCTTAAATGAATCTCAAAGCAAATCTAATGGATAAAAAAGTTAGTGGATAAGTACTTTATTGAATATTGATTTTGAAAAACTAATAACATAAAAATCTAGATGTATGATTACCTTTTTTTCCCTTTTGTATCATTGTTGTTGTTCCTACTGCTACACTTTTTTCGATCTTGATCACTTGATCATCACCTCCAATCTTTTTAGATAGAGCATTACCTATCTTTCTCTGTGACTACACCAAAACGTCAACTTGTTTAATATTTATGGTTAGGGGTTATAATTTTATACTCCAACACTAATTATTGAATTTTGATTTTGATAAAAGAATAACAGAAAAATGGTAGATGTATGATTACCTTTTTTGATAGAGTGTTGCCCATCTTTCTCTTTTACTAGCTCTACTTCAACTTACGGCTTTAAGGGCTGGTTTGGTAATCATGAAGTAGCTGACGTAAAATAGCTAAAGGCTACTCCCGCAACTTCCGATCAAAAAAGTGTGTTTATTTCTCTTGAAATGCTACTTCCGATATTTCCCAAAATGATGATGTGGCGCCTATGTGGCACCCCTACTTCCTAAATATTTTTTCATCCCTCAAAACTTAGAAGTACATCGGAAGTAGATAAAATCCATATAAATTTAGGAACAAAATTAGTTTTTGTATCATATAGAAAAGTTTCACTCTAAATAAAATATAAAAATCCTCTTTTTATCTTTCTACTTCAAAACTTTGTGAAACAAAAAAATGAATGAAGAGGAAGAAGTATTACTTCCACTACTTCTGAAATTTTGTGAAACAAATAAAAAAGTACTACTTCCACTTCTTATTACTTCATCATTTTTGTTACTTCTTTTATTTACTTTTACTTCTTCTATTCTTATCAACCAAATGGGCCCTAAGGGGGAAAAACGAAACCTAAGAGCTTGATCATGACGATTCTGAACGCTATAAGTTAGGCGATAGATTAGGATTTATAGGAATCGTATCTTGTTAATGAGACAAATCCAAAACCACAGAAATTGGAGAGATATTAAAATTGGAATCGGATAAAAACCAGTCCTCACAATTGGATAACTATTTGCAACAGGACTGGAAACAAATTGAATAACACATTGACATTTGTTTTCATTTAAAACGAGCAAAATTGACCCGCGCGTTGCTGCATCATTAGTGTGAAATAAGCTAAAAATATGAATAAAGGAAAAGCTTCACAATTACCCCTACAGTAATTAGCCCAAGTCAACAATTTGGCTATTAGAATTTATACTTACGAAGATTCATTTGAAAGTATTGGGATATCTAAATAAGAGAAAATAACTAATAACTAAACGATTGAAGCTTTGCTTACCTTGTTTGGGATGAGGTCTCATTGGTGTTCCCTTTTCAAATGTGAGCCCTTATATCACAATCTTGAATGGTTCTGCCTTTGTAGCCTGAACAATATGAATTGAAGTAAATGCTATATATCTAAGTCAATCTATAAGAGTATTTTTAATCGGGATACGTTTATGAAAGGAGACTATGTGCCAAAAGTAAATTTTTAAGAAAGACCACAATTATGAGATTAAAATGAAGAAGTGGATTTCGTGACACCAGCATGCACCAATTACTAAAGGCAAAATATTGTCCTCAAAATCGAGGGGACAATTGACGACAGGGACAATAACCATTTTAGCATATAAGTTTACTTAATCATGCTTCCATTAAAATTTATGCAATTTTGTTTTAGCAGAGTCTTAGATTAGGTAAACACATCCACTACTTTTAGCTACATATATACAATGGAGTTTCAGATCATTATAATTGACAGGACCAAAGGAAGACCTTCTCTAATATTTCTTACATATGAGAAATGATCATGTGGTAAGAACTAATCCGAGCATTCTGAACATGTAAAGTTCATGATCATTTCTCAAATCACCGTAAAGTTTAGAGATCAAAATTAGGGGGGAAAAGACCATCATCATCGTCAATGTTATAGCCATAGTTATTTTAAGACTAACAGAAAAAAGAATACGTTGAGTTCGAGTATGGTTAGTGTTAGATTACCTTTGCAACTAACACACGAAGCGTTAACAGTGCTTCCTTCCTTAAATTTGAGCTACCACGATGCCATCGAGAAACCTCGGTTTTTGCTATCTTCAAGCAAAATCCATCAACATATATCTTTACATAAAAAACTTTTAAGGAACTGGGAAGAACATATAGAATAAACCGTTTAACAATAATAAAGTTGCAGATTTAGATTACTTATAGAAGAAGTGAAAGCCAATGCCCTATGGCAGCAGAAGCGTCTCTAGACTGAAGAAATGCAAGCAAACATTCGTCTGGCTCATGATAGTACTTCAATGGCGTGGAATTAGAAAGAATACAAAAAAGCTGAAAATTCATAGCAACGTATAAATCTCTATCCCCCTGAAAAAATGGCGAAGAAGTGTTGGCACGGTATAGATAGAGATAAATTACAATAAAGGAATATGCAAAAGGAATAGCACAAATTACATAAACAACTTAACCTACTACGTCATAATATGCTGAAATTAGACAGAATTTAACCCATAATGCATATAATAAAAAGTAATTTGATAAAATACGAATCACAAACAACAAAAGTAACGCCCTATCAAACTCTAAATACTGTAAAATTAATCATAATCCAATAAAACCCCTCAACAAGATAGATTTTTAAGCCCAATTAAATAGTAACAACTAAAATCAAGAAAAAGGGGGGAAAAACTCGCATTGAAAACCTAATCTCGATCTCCCACAGATGAAACGCGTTCTCCTTATGAAATGTCGAGCTCCAAATACTCTCAAAATCCTCATTCCATTCGACGACCGATCCATTCGCCTACTCCTCCTTGGGGCGGAGCGCGGCGAAGGAAATCGGCCATATCGACAAGAAAGGGGGCGCACTTCTTAGGGTTTCGGAGGAGGTCTTATGAGTTCAAGCGCTGTTGAGGGAGGGATCGGAGATGGAGACTGAGGGGATGGAGTCGACGGAGGATTTGGGGGCGGGGGAGGGGCCACGGCGGCGGCGGCGGGGGAGGGGGAAGTTGGCGGCGGAGATGGAGTCGTGGCCGGCGAGGTGGTTGATTAGGAGCTGGAGGTAGGTGGTTGTGTTAGGGCAAGGTTTTGGGTTTGGAGGGAGCTGATCGTGAATGGATTGGGATCCTCTACTAATGCATAGTATTTCCTAATATATGCTAATGCATCTCCACCTTTGATTTTGTGGACAAGTACAAAGTGAAAGGTGGAGATGCATTAACATATATTAGGAAACACTATGCATTAGTAGAAGATCCCAATCCTGAATGAATGAGATGGTGAGCTTTAAAAGCCAGATTTGTTTTTTTAGGGAGATGGAGAGTTCGGACAACTATAATACTAAACTGTTGGGTGCACTGTGCTTAGGAACAATTGTAATCCTATTAGTTTTAGTATATATAAATAAAAATGTTGTGTGTGTTTTTATATTCATTCATCAAATCTTTCATTTAGTCCATAAAACTACTCAATTGCTATTAGGTTCCCTAATTCTTAAGTTATTACAAAATTAGTCCATCGCTGTTAAGTCCATCAGTTCTCATAAAGTTATTTCAAATTATTAAAAATTATTTCTACTTCCAGTCTTTATTCAAATGACTACTTTCAAGATAACTTAATAATTGTAGGGAGCTGATAGCAATTTCAATGATTTGAGAGACTATCTTTTAACTTAAGAATTAGGGGACCTAGTAGCAACTTCGGTTTGATGGACTAATTTTGAAATAACTTAAGTATAGTTGGGAACCTAATATCAATTTTAAGGATTCAAGGAATTAATTTCTAAGTATGAAGTAACAAGCACATCCTCAACCAAAACACCTGTCACCAATGCATGTAATCTACTACTTACAGACTCAAAACAAAAGAGACTGTTATCTATTATACAAGCTAAAGAAAACCCAAAAAATAAACCTCACGTTGCTCCGCTGTTGACAAATGTGAGCTGAATATGAAATTTGTCACCCCATCCAAAACCATAGTCATTTTAAGTTTCCCATACAAAATAAATGCATGCTGCTAAAGCAGCCCTGTTAAGCTCTGCGATGTTCCCTACCCGGCCCGTTCCATTTTTCGCAGCCTAATGGATCATTTTTTCCCATTTCGGGAGAACTCAAAAGCATCGCATGAATTCTAGACCACAAAGCCATAAACTCCTACTAGAATCACAATTATCAAATTAAGAACAAGTGTAATGTTGGTCTCTTCAGCCTTTTCACATAGAGAGAACAAAGAAGGAGATATGAAATATTGTAGTTCTTACTGACCAACCAAAAAAAAAAAAAAGAATGTAGTTCTTTAAATTAAAACTACAACTAGCATAAAGGAAAGAATGAACAAAGAACCTGTATGTTGCTTACATCCAAAGTATATATTAGATAGCCTATCAATAAATTCGAGGTTTCAGCCTTTTCTAAAAAATAAATAAATAACACTAGTGTTAAGACAATGGTATATAAATCATTTATTGTTTTTTCTCTTAATGGTTGCAGTTCGAAAGCTAGTTCAACAATTAAATACAACCTTGTGAAGCAACCTTCCATTGAGTATTGGGATAAAATCTCATGCATAGTCTGGCAGTGTTTGGTTCTCAATGGGATTGGGACTAGGATTAGAAGTCCCAGTTCGAGTTGGGATTAACATGTATTGTATTTACCTGTTTAAAAATTGCAATAGCAGTTATAATTATAAATATTTTTATGAACTAACACAACAACCTTTTGAGCATATGACATATTACATATATTCATCACTTTGCATGCTCATAATTCAAGATATTGTGTAACATAGAAATCATAAGTAATAAACAGTTTCTCCTTCACAATAACCTCAATACACATGATAAAAGGTTAATTAAGTAGAAAACAAAGAAACAACCAACAAGATAACAAGATAACAACCTTTTGAGGAAGCAACAATATAACAACTTATTTCAAGAATCTTGCATTCAATCAAAATATCCACATAATCCGAGTTACACCATCATTGAACATTAGCATCAAGCCAATCCATTTTGGCATCAAGACCTGGCAAAGCTATATCATCACCAAACTCTGATATCAACATTTCCCTACATAGAACCATGAAGTATTGTTACTTGTTCATTGAAAAATCTATACAAACATTTATGACATAAGCCAATCAAGGAAAATCCAAGGCAAAACTATAAAAAAATATCCAACTAATAGACTGAACTCTTTAACAAGAATGAAACCACCCTCCAAGGAATGAAAGAAACCAATTAATATACATGCCACCATGCATCACCTAGTGTAGTTTAACCATACACAAATATTTAACAAGCATGCAGATTATTAACCTTCGCTTTCTAAGCTATAGTTAGCATGCTCATCTGGAAGTGTTGATGGTGAAATAAAATGAAACCTACTCGTCAACATCATCCAAGATATCATTTCAGATATATCTGAGCAAAAAATGTAATGAAACAAGGTAAATCCCACAGTCCAAAAATCTAGCCATTCATTATTGAAATGTGCAGATTATAACTTTACTGTTTCTACATAAATCCACAATCAACACAATCAACTATGTAATCACATAGTCTTTAAAATACAAAACTGAACTTCTTACTAATTAATTATGCCATGAATCATGATATACATATAGACATACTTAACCTATTAAATAATCTAATAACTAAGTTTTGTATTAATTTTTGTAAAATATGCCATCGTAATTTGAGTTTACACAGTCATTGGTATACACTGATATCTTAGTTCAAATTTGTTTAAACTGACAGTCTTCCTTTTTATCTCTTATCTTATTGCAGCTCCAAAGCCTCATCGGCCAATACGAGCTCTTGCTCCATGCTAGAGTATTTATTCCCACCAAAAAAGTTTGGAAGAATTTTCTCCTGGATTCAAAAAGTCTCAAGGAACAGAGCTTTACTTTTCTGTCCTCTTTTTTCTTTGTTTGAAGAAATTTTAGCATGTAGATTAAAAAGAAATACATGCAAATTTGCAGAAAACATGACGATTGAAATAATTAATTATGCAATTTTAAATCTCTTTGTTTGCATTGAGTTGGTCTTGTAAAGCTCTTGAATGTATGTACTGTTGTGCGCAGCGGAGAAATTCCGGCAGCACCTCTGCCGAAACAACAAGAGAGTAAGATCACAAATAAGGGCTTTGCTTCGGTACTCCCTAATTAGATTTTTTTAAATTTTTAAATAACAAAAAATTTAGAAATAAACCGGAAAAGGAGGGAGGGCAGTTATGTCTTTAGCTATTATAGTCAGTTTTAGATATTTATCTCATACCTCGTTAGTCGCTGTTAGATTTTTATAGTCGCTGTTAGATCTTTTTTCCCCAATATCAAGAAAAAAATCTATCGCCCCTTCCACCGCTCTTCCTCCTTGTGCCCGACGATCCGCCTTGAAGTCTTTCCCGATCTTCCGTCTAACGTCCTCCTACCCTTCGCTTTGCCTTGAAGAAGAAGCCTCCTCCTCTCTCTTTCTATATCCTCTGTCAAACCTCCTTGCGCCGTTGATCAGCCTTGAAGTTTTTCTTTTTTTTTCCTTCCTCTGACCAGCCTTGTAGATACTCGACGAAATTCCAAAGAAAATTAGAAATAGGTACTTTAAACTTGTCAAATTTGATCTCTAATTTGCCGACTAATTCTTTATTTGACTGCGGCAATGTAATATAATTACAATTTCTTCTTGAATAGACGATTTGCTTCGCGCCCTTTGCTCTGCATTTAGTCTTCTTATTTTCCTTCCGACCCTCTTGCAGATACACCGAAGAAGATTGGAAATAGGTATGTTAAGCTTGTCTAATTTGATCTCTAATTTGCTGGTTAATTCTGCAATAATTTTATTTGACTATGGCAATGTAATATAATTCCAGTTTCTTATTGAATAGTCGATTTGATTTGGCTAAAAGATCTGGTCCCTGTATTTGTGCTTCATACTAAAATTGGTCCTCAATGACATAGCAATAGAGATCTCTATACTTTATTAAAGTGTTATTTATTCATATTTAAGAGAGGACTGTTGAAGGTGTTAAATTAAATTGAAGGTGTTAAATTTAAGAGAGGACTGTTGAAGATGTTGCAGTGTTGGATCGTTAAAATCAGCTTTTGATTGAAAGTTTGATTGTTTATTTCTTTAGCTCTACCTTAGCAAAATTAAATGTAGGCAAATGCATTCTAATTGACAGTGGTTTCCTTTAAGTGCCAGATTTCGTGGCGAAAGTGCACTACGCCGATATCCAACCGGGGGAGGAGCATTGCATTGCTTGTAAGCTATGTGAAGTGGTAGGTTCATATATGCCATTATACATGATTAATTTTGTGGCGTACTCATGGTAACCTTTAGATTGAGCTCAGATTGATAGCATAACATATAGTAGTATTGCTTAGTTTCTATAATACATTATAAGGTTATAAGGTGCATGTTCATTTACAAGTTGAATTTAGTTCCTCAATTTCTATTGATTGCCAAAATCAAGAACTATGTAATCTCACCATATTTGTGATTGCAGATATGCCCAGCACAAGCGATCACAATTGAAGCTGTAGATGCCATCATCGAGGGCCCAAACTTTGAATTCGCCACTGAAACCCACAAGGTAAGTAACACAATTAAATTTACTTGGGTCTCCCTTTCTCCTCTCTCAACACTTTACTTGCTATTCATGATTTCATCATTTCCAGCAGTTGCTCTATGATAAGGAGAAACTACTTGAGAACGGCGACAGGTGGGAGACTGAGATTGCTGAGAACCTTAGTTCCGAAAGCCTATATTTGAGCATACAACCCATAAAACATGCAAGGAAAAAAAACTACTCACAAATGCTGAGCTTGGGGATGGAGAGAAAAGGAGAATCGTTTTGTAAAATTTTTGGGCAGTCATATATTATTTTGTAAAATCCTCGATCATTTGTTTATTGTATTGAGCTTATATCTCCGAGTTTGTGTCAGGTTTTATGTTGATTCTCGATAGAAAGGAATACAAAAACCCTCATAACTATGAAGAGAAGTACCAAAACCCAACCAGAAAATATTACCATGCAGGGGACACTAAATTGAGAGTAGGGGCAGGGAAGCTTATCCTGTATGATAACACTTTTCCTAAGTTCAATGATAAAAAACACAAGCCATATATTCTCCAATACATAAACATACTCTGGAAAACATGTTATAAATGGAAAACATAAACATACTCTGGAAAACATAAATAAGAATGAAAAAGTTTTCATTTATAATAGACTGTCAAGCAAGTTTAAAGACACAAGCCATATATTCTCCAATACAACCCCACAAACTTCAAGTTCAAGCATGAAATAGGAAAGCAACTATATATAAAAAGCTTAGTAGATAAAACGCAGTCGTCAAGTACTAAGCAATCCTTCGATAAGAGAGGCTACTCAGAAACCATGGAATTTGATGTGCTCCTTCTTCACAAGACCATCAAATCGAACATGTTTTGTCACCCTGTTGTTTTAGCATTTGATATTTGTTTAAGCTCTTTCCTTATCTCTTCCAGTTCATTCCATTCAGACAACATGAGTTCAACAATCAATGTTCTACGGAACCTTTTGATGTACGCCTGCACAACAAGGTAAACATTAAAATTAGAAATTGCAAGTACAAAGAATCTTATAAATGATAACATTTCAGTTACATATAATTGCATACCGGGCTTATATTAACTCTCATACAATTAGCATCCCAATATTCCATAAACTTTAAAGCATACAGTCCACAATCAATCCTGGCATCTCAAATTAACAAATACAAATAAAATTATTCTGAAAATCTCAAAGATATATCAAGGCTAGCCAACTTCGACATCAAAATTAAAATGTGATCATATATAAAATTACATCATGAAATATGAGGATTTTAAGAGTCTTACGCATTAGTTTGTTGTGGAATATCCTGAACTATACTCCAATCCCAAGTAGTAATATTTAAATCTCGCAATGATGTAGCCATCTCAGGTGATTGTAACTTAGCAGTTTCAACATATATTTGAGTTCCACGCATCTATAAAATCTCCAAAGAGAAAAAAACATAAATATAATTATAAAACATAAAATGATTATGAATTATAAAGAGATATCATGTACTCACAAAAACCGTGATAACTTTATTGTATTGTGCATCAACCATCCCCCGAAGCATTGAGTTTAGAATTTGGAACCTCCTCATCTGAGGAAGCATAACAACAACATACCAATGGTTTCCCTCACTATTCGTTGGGAAAAATACCTTTCAAAATAGAACAAAAATCTTTAGTTGTAGAATTTATATTAGAAAATATGTTATAAATGGAAACATAATATTTAAAAATACCATGTCATATGACATAATTTCACGAACATATTTCACACATTTTCTTCCACTAAAATTGTGTGGCGATGATATTCCTCCTTTATCTACATTATTTTTAAGTAAAATGTACGTGAAGCATGTCTGGCAGCTTATCCTTTTGTTATCAGAATGATGATTACTGCTTCTGAGTGTAAGCAAATATCCATATGCATCAATTATCTGAAAAAATAAGTTTAAATGAACAAGTTAATATATATATCATACAAAATCAAAGAAAACTTATAAAAACTCTTGAGATGAGAACAAAATTCAAAATGAATTTGATATTGTGTATAATAAAAATGTACCTCACTAGTCAACCATGCATCTGTTCCAGAATTTTCACTTGCAAGCAAAGGCTTAAAATCTTCTCCAGTGAGGATGATATCACCAATCTGAACAAAAGACTTATTTTTCTCTTTCTCTCTTATATATGTCTTGCAATAAATAATAGCATCAGCCTCGTATTGTGTAAGGCCCGGAGGTAGTAAGTCATGATCTTCTTCTTGTGCCCCATGAAAAGAAGATTTCATTTTCTCTTCATGCATTGAATTTGTTTTAGACGAGGACAAGGAGGTAGTATCCTAACTTTCTTCTGAAAATTTCTTTCATCCTTAAATTTCTTTGTTCTTTTTGATGCAAATGTAAGTTTCTTCTTTACATTAGTCAATGGTTTCATGTTCTTGACTACACCTTGAGGATGTTTACTACTTTCTCTCCATTCATAATCAGGCGATACATAAGATTCCTCATTCATCATCCATTGTGAATTCATATTTGCGAGGTTCTACATTTAAATCAATTGAAGTAGTGTTTGCTCCAATATTTGTATCATGGCTAGGTGGATGTCCACTTTGTTTTTCAAATGATTCACTTCTAGGAGGGGTGGGCAAACGGCATAATTTTTCTTCAAGTCTACGCATGTAATTCTAGAAATATAATTTACCAAATAAGTTAAAATATGTATAAATAGAAAATTTATAACTACAATGCATAACCAAAATTTTAACCTCAAGATTCGATAGGCTTTTTCTAACGTCGGCTTTGAATGTAGCATTATCATCTCTTTGCTTAAATAGAGAGTTTTTAGTTTCAAACATAAATCTCTTCAAATTACTTTCCAAGCAATGCATGCTCCGTTCATATGAAGCAAATCGAAATGATAGCATACGGTTATCCAGATACTTGGATGTTTTATCTGAATCCTCATCAACTTCTTCTTCATCTTCATGATTTTGCTTCAAATTGGGATCAGCTTGGCCATCGTTCATAAATTCAAAAGCATCTTCATTTTCCTAATACATATTTACATAAGCAAATTAAATAAATATGGAAATGTGTGATAAAGTAGAAGCATATATATACCATCTGGCTAATATTTGGTGGTGCACTTTGTCTCTCTGATGCTCTTGTTCTTTCTTCCACATGATCTATTACCAAGTTAAATAGTATTACCAGCTATAGAAATGACCAAAAGAATATCTAATACTATTATAAAAGTGGGTTGCTATGTTAAAACATTTCTACCCAAAATGCCCTCCAACACATCCATTCATACATACATGCTAAATTTTTTATAACCTCCCCATTGCTTGCACATCCATGCATACATACATGAAGACATACATGCTCAATTTTTCATAACCTCCCAATTGATTGCCATCAATATTTCAATTAACCACCCACTCATAACACTCCTCCACTAACTCATGGTACACTAAATATAACTTTATTTGCACTAATGATAAAAAAACGTTACAACTATTCCTCTCCTACCAAATCACTATAAATAACAATAAAAATCTATCAAATTTCTCCAATCAACATTCCAATTCTTAGATTGAGAAGAAAAGAGCCAAATCTAGCTCTCTTTGTTGCTTGCGACTTCGGCCTTTTTGAGCTCACTTTCTCTACAATCTTTATAATTTGCATGTTCTTTTCTTGATCAATATTGCTGAATGAGATTTAAGGTGTTCAATTATTTTTGCCCTTTTTTAGAGATGATGTAAATATATGTGATTCATTTAATAAATAATAATTAAAGTTTATGTCCATTTTAGCATTCTATTTTGGTCTCAAACTATATTAGATGCGCATTTTGTTAACTATGAGGTTTTGGTGATTCTTTACATGATTATATGCATTGAATTAAAGGAGCAAAAGAAACTCCTATCTTAATTATGTAGCTTATCAGTTTGAGGCTAAAATTATTCTATATTAGTAAATTAATTTAATAATTTAAGTAATAACTAAGTTAATTTAATATATTATAACGACATATTCATATTAGATTCAGAAAATGTTGGTGGAATAAAAGTGAATGATGAAAAAATAAAAATAAAGAGGATATTGACAATTTTACAAGGTCCCAAATCTATTCATCTTTTTATCTCTGTTTTAATCTTTGATTAGAAGAATTTGGTTTGTTGTTTAATCTTTGAAACTGAATGTTGATTTGATTGTGAAGAATGATTTGATCTATTGCATTGGCGTCTGCTTTAGCTTCTTAATTCTTATATCATAACATTTTATTGAAATTCATGAAACTAAAAGTAGCTATTCATTCGGTGAAATTATGCAAACAATAGATTAATTATAAATCTTGAGTCAATAAACTAGCATTTCAAAAGAAAATTAGAATAAGATATTTGCTAACTGAGAAATTTTTGAACTTGAGTTATTAGGTTTATTATAAAAAATTCTCTTCTATGGCAATGTTGTTTCTGCAATCCATTAAACTATTGCTTAATGTCGATCTAGATCAATAACTAGGAATGAGAGGAGAGATATAAGACTATTTTTTCACATATATATACTCATATCATAAGTTTTGGGCACAATAGCAAGTCAAGAATACTTTGATTACTAAATTGGTCATTAGTTTAGTAAAATTATGTGAACAATAAATTAATAATAAAATTTGAAACCTTAAAGTATCATCTCAAAGGCTAATGAATGGCATGGCAATAGGAGGAGAAGAATTAGACCATACATCTCTTTGGATTTATCAAAATAAATTATTAGCTAACTAAGAAATTTCTTAACCCGTGTTATAAGTTTCTTTTTACCAATGTTGTTTCTTGCAAACTATTAAATTATAGCTCAACTTCAATTTAGATCAAGAACAAGGCAATGAAGAAGAAAGATATGCGTTAACGATACCAATTTTCTCCATTAAAATTTCTAAAGAGAGTTAATTTTTTAGGGTTAAGACCAAATTACCCTTAGCTGAAATTAACCTCCTTCCATAGTAACAAGGTAGGTAAAAATATAAATAAAACAATCAATAAGGGTAAAACAAAGCTATCATTGACATGTGAGTAGCATATG
This sequence comes from Asparagus setaceus, assembly GCA_012295165.1. NCBI lineage: Eukaryota > Viridiplantae > Streptophyta > Magnoliopsida > Asparagales > Asparagaceae > Asparagus > Asparagus setaceus. The sequence continues at coordinate 31,467,889 of CM022710.1, forward strand.
CGAATACTCAGACATTTAAGTAACATAATATACTAATTTGCCATGTTTAAACAAGCTGGGTATATAAGTGCAGACTTTTACAACTTGTGGTGTATAAGTGAAAAGTAGGTGAAACTATAAGGTATTTAAGCGTTTTTTGCCTTTAGAAAACCCCTTAAATTTGGACATTTCTTAGATAATACCACTTAACTTACAAAATGTCATAAAACTCCCTAGAGCTTTGGCGATCTCACTAAATCCCCTTAAACTTTCAACAATTTTCAAAAAATCATTCTTAATGGCATTAACGCTTACTTGTACTTTTTCACATGAGGGTAAAATTATGTAGGGTGATAATTTTACCAATGAAAATTGTGTTTCGCGTTTTTTGGGTTTAAATGTGGTTTTATGAGAACCCCAAAACTTAAGGAGGTTTTGTGACATTTTTAAAATTCGAGAGGTTTATCCTGGGGCACATGTGAAATTTACCCTAAATAGAATGTATAAATTTTATGATTGGAAAAACTGATTTGATATGTAATAAAGTGTCGAATGCAAATGAAACTAATTTGAGATACTATTATATAATAAAAATATATATTAGATACATAAAATTATCATTGCAATGCATGTTTATAGCCTACATATAAACATGAAAATGGACACGTGCACCATACTAGTTAGTAAAATACTACTTCTATGATTAATGATATAAAATAGTCTAGAAGTAGTTAATCATTTTATTTACCTCTTTTTTTTTTTAAATTCATGGTATGTTTTGTTATCAGCACGACCAAATTCATTTTCGAAGTTCTCTCTTAATATACATCGCTTCTCAGTCCAATGTTCCATCATTGAAGGAATTTTAACGTTGTAATCAAAGTTATTGCCCGGAAATCTAAAGTGCTCATAATACCACAACTTATAATAAAAGACAAACATATAGTTATTACAAGCCAAAGTAGGATGAAATAGTAAAAAAGTATTCACATACTTAATGAAATAATTTACCAAGAATGTATATACGTACCATGCACGTACTTTGCATTCTTTTTCCTCTGACTATCAATGCTTGAGAATAAAAAGTCAAGAGTGAATCTAGCCCAATCGTATGTAGAAATTTTTTCAACGTCAATCAGTACGTTAAGATAATATTGGGGTATATAATCCTTGTCATTTGTTGGAGCAAGCACAAGTCCAAATAAGAGAAGCACAAAGGCTCCTTTGAAATGATCATCTGTTCTATTAGATGAGCGTATAAAATTTACAAGATGAGTAATTGTAAGATTGTTTGTAGGTGGTTCTGCATAATATTTCAAAAATGTTGGATCAGCTATTTTATTATCCAGCGACACAGAATTCCCTTCAGCACGCAACCCCATTAAATAAAATGCATCCATTTATGTAATCGGTATCTCATAATCTCTTATTTTAACCATTTTATTATATGTATTGAGTTTAGTCATTAACCAATAACAAAGGCACCTTCGCATTCTTATCTTTGGAGTATGCAAAATACCTCCAAAACCCATATCCATTACCACTTGTTTTTGCTCATCGGTCAAGCCATTGACGATAGTAGACATTTTGTTAGGATTGCAATAGATACCAACAAATTGCTCATTGATGCTATCTGCACGAAATATCAGAAAATCATTCACATTTCAAAAAGAATGTCCACAAAAAAGCAAGCAGATGTAACCTAAATAGGTGAAGGTTACACTTTCAAAATGAGAGTTCAAAGGTACTCCCTAAATTAAAATGAACATAAAAAATATTTTTATTCTTTATAGAATACTTTAGAGTTTAGACCATTGTGAAGAAACCCCTACACAATGCAGACTAACACTATACATAGAAGGTGCACTACACATAAAGATGAGTAAGCGTGAACCACATAAATAAACTGCATGGTGTCATGAAGCACGAGGTTATTGAAGACTATGAGAAAACATAGAGAAAGTCATGAAATCACATATCTAATGATCAGTGTATTCTATAAGAATAATTAAACAACCAATAATAAAAGAATTAACATCGCAAGAATAGTATCCTTGTAAAAATAAAGCATGATTGTACTTAAGCGTTACATGAATTTGTTTGTATATTTTTGTCATACATTAGAAGCAATTAAGAAGGATATTGTAATGGTTAACTTAATTTAGGTGATATAATAGAACCGAATGGAACAATAGGATTCATATAACTGACCCCAAATTTTGGGATAAAGGCTTTGTTGCCCTTATCGTTGTAGATCATATAGAATCTATGCAGCATGACAAATAGTTCCTTGTTCTAGATCATCTCTGACAAAATAAAGATTGTTTTATTCAAGATAGTTGGCCTTGGATGGTGTTTGAAGTGGCTCATTGTTTGCATTTTTTTTACGGGCACTAATCTTAACCTAACTGCAGCTGTTACTTTTTCTGGTATGTTTGATTGTCTACTGTTCCACTAGCTTACTTAACTCGACTTTAGGACTGAAATAAGGTAAATCTTCATCTGAGATAGAGTATACCACAAGATGATGAAGTAATTTTTTTCTAAACTAATTCTATGAAAACATTAATCCAGAGCATATTAACAACGATTCTATGCATGATTGCACAATTTGTTATTCATAAAAAATTAACATTAGGAACCAAATCATTTCTTGCACTAACTTATTGTATTTTCTATTAAAAATTTACAACATATTATCTTGCTATTATCTGAACTGTAAAACATTTTCTCATGCAAATTTTTGCAATAAAAATTTGGCTTGTGCAGAATGATGTAACCTGGCATGAGGATAATTGGGAAAACCATAAGAGCAAATTCTTGGCCTTCACGTAAGAGAAGAAAATCCCTTTACTTTATTCAAAATATATTCCTACCCGAGCACACCTTAGCCATCTCCATGCCCAATCGATAAGCAGGAGGTCCTCCCTTGCATTACACCAACACTTATCTAAACTAGCTCTGTTTACCTCAACTACCCACTTATCTAAACTTCAGTATGCTGAAGCTATTTTTTTCATGTCATAAAATGGTACCCATACTTGCGTAATACAGTCTACTTGGAAAATGCAATCAAACAGACAACTAGGTCATCATCTCACTTTGAATAAGAGAAGCATCAGAATTTGTTTGTATGATGTTCTATCTGCCGGCTAGAAAAAAAGGTCGCAATTTGTATGAGTCTCTGTGATAATTTATAGCACGACTTGATACATGAACTATTTGTTGATACATGTAAAAATCTTGTTCTTCTTCTTCTAAAGATTCTATTTGACTGAAGGGTGTCTCATATATATGCACATCACATAGAAACGCTTCAAACGTAGAAATCACACAAATTATGCAGACAATTTGCAAATATGCCGACTAAATTTCTTACATAAAAGTAAAAATTTTAGAAGAAAAAAATACAGATACCTTCATATTTCCCCTCGTGTGAAAGCGAATCCTTTGTTGAATATTGCAAAATTTTGGAAGGAAACAAGTATAAGTAATTTTTTTCTCGCAAACAAATAGATATCTTGATAAGAAGGCAAAAAAACCTGTAATTCTATATGAAAGGAGGCCAGATATTTTGTTAATTTTATGAGAAACAACGAACAAAACTCGGAGAAAAGCGCTGCATCTTTTCCGCGAGATCTTGATCTCGAGAAACAACGGAGAAAAGTTGGAGAGAAGTTGCTGATCCTTTCCGCGAGATCCTGATCCCGAATTCGGTTTTGTAACTTAATTATCTTCTGTTAATTACTAAACTATCCTTTTAATTAGATTTTATGTTCAGATTTTGACCATTTTACCCGTGGAACTCCATCTAACCGCAATATCCTTTGGTTTTGGATATAGAGAGCTATATTTCCGGTTATATATTTATTATCACTGCCCTCGGTACTCCAAATGGATTTATTGGAGTACCGAAGCTGTCAGCCACAAATAAATTCCAGTTTCACTAAGGAAACAAGAATCAACAGCGAATATCTCAACAAGGTGAGATATACACTCTTTCTCTTTTCAGTTCTTAGACTGAATCGAGGGAATCTAACAAGCTATACAAATCTCAATGGCAAGACAACAAATTTTACGTGGTTCGGCAAGTTGCCTACGTCCACGGGGCAAGGAGGGGAGAGATTTTACTACTTGAGAGAAAGAGAAAACGAATAGGGTTTACAATCACTCAAGATCTCACCAATAAAACCCTCAAACAAACTCTCAAATCTCTCACAAATTCTCTCTCAAAGGGGTGCTCAAAACCCTCTATTTTCTGCCGTCAAAAACGTCCAAACTCCTTGCGCTTCACCCTAGGTTTAAAACAGAACGGGTATTTATACCCTGAAATCCCGACCCGGTGTCTTGCGAGGCGGTCCGCGGGTACTATCGATCCGGCGCTTGCGAACGAGGTTGAGCTGTCGCGTAATGCGAGCACGATTTGAACTGTCTCGCACATGCGAGACGGTTTCCCCAAAACCCACGAGCACGAGCTCGTGGGTTCGTGGTGCCCCACGTTCATACTTATGAATGTGGGTGGCATGACCACGTGACCACGTTGCTCACCACAATTCTCCACCTCGGTGAAGTTTCTCTCAAAACTGAGCCGACACCAAAACAACCAAATGTCCCACTTGTTGCGTCCAGGACGAAGTGAAATAAATCCACGACAACGGACTCAATCCACAACAAGTCGGGAACCCAAATGAGAGTTCAAATAATCTCCCTCCATCAAAATCACCTAATCCAAACCGGCTGCATCGAAAGACTGCCTACGTATCCTCTTGCCCAAGGAATCAAGCCTCACGTAGTTCACTCAAATGGCCTCCAAAGGCCTTAACACCGAAGAATATTCAAAATCTCCAAACAATGACCAAACTTAACACCCGAAATAATTTTGGTCAACATATCAGCAGGGTTGTCCTTTGTGTGGATCTTTTCCAACTTGACGTCTCCTTCATCCAAGACATCACGAACAAAGTGGAATCTGACATCAATGTGCTTTGTGCGTGCATGATAAATCTGGTTCTTCGCCAAATAGTTGGCCGACATACTATCACAATATACACGAATTGTATCTGTGATATCCCCAAGTCCTCCAATAATCCTTGCGACCACAAAGCCTCCTTCATAGCTTGATCCGCGACCATATACTCGCCTCTATAGTAGAGAGCTCTAATGCGTGAAGTGTACATCTCAACATACGGTGCTCTGCTAATGTAAATACATATCCGTATAGACCGGCGCTTGTCAAGATCACCCGCATAATTTGAATCCACATAACCAATACAATCCTGCCCTGTCTTCTCATTCTTCTGAAAAGTTAAACCAACATCCACGGTTCCTTTAATGTACCGTAGAATCCACTTCACGGCCTCCCAATGACCCTTCCCAGGGTCGTGCATGTACCCAGATACAATGCTCATGGCCTGTGATAAATCTGGCCTTGTACACACCATCGCATACATCAAGCTACCCACCGTATTGGCATATGGAACCTTAGACATATATTCTCTGTCTTCTACTGAAACAGGCGACATCTTAGCTGAAAGCTTAAAGTGGGGAGCCAACGAAGTACTCACTGCCTTTGCATTGCCATCAAAGCTGAATTTCTTCAACATCTTCTGCAGATAACTCCTCTGTGTAAGCTTCAATTTCCCCTTCGCCTTGTCTCTCTCGATCTCCATACCTAGTATCTTCTTCGCCTCTCCAAGATCCTTCATCTCAAACTCAGATGACAGCTCTTTTTTCAACTTTTGAATAGCTGAAGAATTCCTAGAAGCAATGAGCATATCATCAACATACAACAATAAATAGATATACTCACCATCCTGTAGCTTATGCATGTAAACACATGGGTCATATGGGCTCCTAGTGTACCCTCGGCCAATCATAAAGCCGTCGAATCTCTTGTACCATTGTCGCGGTGATTGCTTCAATTAGTAAAGAGACTTCTTCGACTTGCACACCAATTCTTCCTTTCGGCTTTGAACCCCATAGATTGTGTCATGTAGATCTCCAGATATCGAGGCGGATGATCGTGAAACCTCAATCCTCCACGAAGGAGAATTTGGCTCTTCAATCGCCTCACAAAGAGGAGAGCGAAGCGGGGTTAAGTAGTAAGCACAATCTGGCGTCGGTCCCCACAAGGAGGATTCGGCTCTTCCCAATCGCCTCCGAAGGAAGCTGGCGGGGATAGCATATATATCACGAGATATGATGTGGCTTTGCCACGAAAGAAGGAGGCGTGCATTCCGCTGGCGTCTTGAGTTGATCGACTCCTCGGAACATGAGATCTTAAGCGGCGACGCCAGGCGCAAAAGCGAATAAAGTCGGATATCTTTGTTGAAAGTCAACAAAGAGCATCGAAGAATCAATGACCCTAATCATTTCTCGCCGCAGAAACCAAAGCCAGGCGCCCGACTTCGGCCAAGTCGCGCCAGAGGCCAGCGCCATGGTATGGCCGTGACGCCATGCGCCACCGCCCGCCATGCCGTAACCGATCCTTATCATTTAGTTCCAGCCGTCAATATCGTTCCTATATGTTGGTCGCCACAATTCATGCACAAAAGAAAGAAAAAAGAAGAAGGAAGAAGCAATACACTTGTGCACCTCAGTTGAAGAGATGAAGGCAATGAGAGGCAGGAAAACAAAAAAAAAGAAAAGAGGTGTGAGTGAGGCAAAGAGGGGTCATGGTATTTATAACAACTCTAATGGGCCCAAATCAATTCTAGTGGGACTCTAATCAGCCTAATTAGGAGTCCTAGTGGAATCTTATAGGATGTCAAGATAGTGCCAAATCAATCCGTTGATTGGCTCCTACTCCCTCGCTATAGTGGAAAGATTCAGGAATATTGTGAGAATAACACCTAGCGGATCACATCGGTGATTAGCGTCGCCTAATCCTAC